>WNGS01005641.1:13358651-13369491 GCA_020271785.1 Procambarus virginalis
TGTTCACCAGTGACACAAGAATGTTCACCTTGTACCTGGAGCTCCTGTATGACCATGTTCACCAGTGACACAAGAATGTTCATCTTGTACCTGGAGCTCCTCTATAACCATGTTCACCAGTGACACAAGAATGTTCACCTTGTGCCTGGAGCTCCTGTATAACCTTGTACACCAGTGACACAAGAATGTTCATCTTGTGCCTGGAGCTCCTGTATAACCATGTTCACCAGTGACACAAGAATGTTCATCTTGTGCCTGGAGCTCCTCTATAACCATGTTCACCAATGACCCACGGATGCTCATCTTGTGCCTGGAGCTCCTGTATAACCATGTTCACCAGTGACACAAGAATGTTCATCTTGTGCCTGGAGCTCCTGTATAACCATGTTCACCAGTGACACAAGAATGTTCATCTTGTGCCTGGAGCTCCTGTATAACCATGTTCACCAGTGACACAAGAATGTTCATCTTGTGCCTGGAGCTCCTGTATAACCATGTTCACCAGTGACACAAGAATGTTCATCTTGTGCCTGGAGCTCCTGTATAACCATGTACACCAGTGACACAAGAATGTTCATCTTGTGCCTGGAGCTCCTGTATAACCATGTTCACCAGTGACACAAGAATGTTCATCTTGTGCCTGGAGCTCCTGTATAACCATGTTCACCAGTGACACAAGAATGTTCACCTTGTGCCTGGAGCTCCTGTATAACCATGTTCACCAGTGACACAAGAATGTTCACCTTGTACCTGGAGCTCCTGTATGACCATGTTCACCAGTGACACAAGAATGTTCACCTTGTACCTGGAGCTCCTGTATGACCATGTTCACCAGTGACACAAGAATGTTCATCTTGTACCTGGAGCTCCTCTATAACCATGTTCACCAGTGACACAAGAATGTTCACCTTGTGCCTGGAGCTCCTGTATAACCTTGTACACCAGTGACACAAGAATGTTCATCTTGTGCCTGGAGCTCCTGTATAACCATGTTCACCAGTGACACAAGAATGTTCATCTTGTGCCTGGAGCTCCTCTATAACCATGTTCACCAATGACCCACGGATGCTCATCTTGTGCCTGGAGCTCCTGTATAACCATGTTCACCAGTGACACAAGAATGTTCATCTTGTGCCTGGAGCTCCTGTATAACCATGTTCACCAGTGACACAAGAATGTTCATCTTGTGCCTGGAGCTCCTGTATAACCATGTTCACCAGTGACACAAGAATGTTCATCTTGTGCCTGGAGCTCCTGTATAACCATGTTCACCAGTGACACAAGAATGTTCATCTTGTGCCTGGAGCTCCTGTATAACCATGTACACCAGTGACACAAGAATGTTCATCTTGTGCCTGGAGCTCCTGTATAACCATGTTCACCAGTGACACAAGAATGTTCATCTTGTGCCTGGAGCTCCTGTATAACCATGTTCACCAGTGACACAAGAATGTTCACCTTGTGCCTGGAGCTCCTGTATAACCATGTTCACCAGTGACACAAGAATGTTCACCTTGTACCTGGAGCTCCTGTATGACCATGTTCACCAGTGACACAAGAATGTTCACCTTGTACCTGGAGCTCCTGTATGACCATGTTCACCAGTGACACAAGAATGTTCATCTTGTACCTGGAGCTCCTCTATAACCATGTTCACCAGTGACACAAGAATGTTCACCTTGTGCCTGGAGCTCCTGTATAACCTTGTACACCAGTGACACAAGAATGTTCATCTTGTGCCTGGAGCTCCTGTATAACCATGTTCACCAGTGACACAAGAATGTTCATCTTGTGCCTGGAGCTCCTCTATAACCATGTTCACCAATGACCCACGGATGCTCATCTTGTGCCTGGAGCTCCTGTATAACCATGTTCACCAGTGACACAAGAATGTTCATCTTGTGCCTGGAGCTCCTGTATAACCATGTTCACCAGTGACACAAGAATGTTCATCTTGTGCCTGGAGCTCCTGTATAACCATGTTCACCAGTGACACAAGAATGTTCATCTTGTGCCTGGAGCTCCTGTATAACCATGTTCACCAGTGACACAAGAATGTTCATCTTGTGCCTGGAGCTCCTGTATAACCATGTACACCAGTGACACAAGAATGTTCATCTTGTGCCTGGAGCTCCTGTATAACCATGTTCACCAGTGACACAAGAATGTTCATCTTGTGCCTGGAGCTCCTGTATAACCATGTTCACCAGTGACACAAGAATGTTCACCTTGTGCCTGGAGCTCCTGTATAACCATGTTCACCAGTGACACAAGAATGTTCATCTTGTGCCTGGAGCTCCTGTATAACCATGTTCACCAGTGACACAAGAATGTTCACCTTGTGCCTGGAGCTCCTGTATAACCATGTTCACCAGTGACACAAGAATGTTCATCTTGTGCCTGGAGTTCCTGTATGACCATGTTCACCTGTGACACAAGAATGTTCATCTTGTGCCTGGAGCTCCTGTATAACCATGTTCACCAGTGACACAAGAATGTTCATCTTGTGCCTGGAGTTCCTGTATAACCATGTTCACCAGTGACACAAGAATGTTCATCTTGTGCCTGGAGCTCCTGTATGACCATGTTCAACAGCGGCAAAAAAATGTTCGTACAGGAGCTCCTGTACCTGGAGCTCCTGTATAACCATGCTATTCTCCCAAACAAACTGTTCATAATATATTAGCCCAGCACCTCTTTTGCATAATAAAAGAATCACAATAATAATTATTTCATTTAAAAAAATGCAGTTAAAAATAATGCAGCATATAGCGGGTGAGAGAGTTTCCCTCTACACTACACACGGGCTGCTGCCGTAGATCTAGTGAGATGACCATATATATATATATATATATATATATATATATATATATATATATATATATACATATATATATATATATATATGTGTGTGTGTGTGTGTGTGTGTGTGTGTGTGTGGTGTGTGTGTGTGTGTGTGTGTGTGTGTGTGTGTGTGTGTGTGTGTGTGAAAGCTGCATGAACCCATGCCGTCCAAGATCACCCCTAAACGTACACAGTACCGTGACCACCACACCAATGATCGATCATTGGTGTGGTGGTCACGGTACTGTGTACGTTTAGGGGTGATCCTGGACGGCATGGGTTCGAGTCCTGGCCGGTCAAAGAGTTCTTAGTGATATATATTATATATATATATATATATATATATATATTATATATATATATATATATATATATATATATATATATATATATATATATATATATATATATATATATATTATATATATATATATATATATATATATATATATATATTGCAAACAAGCCTGAATGTCCCCAGGACTATATGCAACTGAAAACTCACACCCCAGAAGTGACTCAAACCCATACTGCCAGTTGCATATTGTCCTGGGGACCATTCAGGCTTGTTCGCATTTGTGTTCCTCACGTGTGCCCCAAAGAATGAGGTGATTTGATAAAATACCATGCCCAAGATTACCAACCGAGTGCCGGCGGGGGGATGGAAATAGCCATGGCTACCATCCTCTTTTGTCCGGTCGAGTTGGTCGAGTGGTTAAGGGGTCCTGTATGCCAGTATAGTGCTCCTGGCAGTATGGGTTCGAGTCACTTCTGGGTGTGAGTTTTCAGTTTTATATATATATATATATATATATATATATATATATATATATATATATATATATATATATATATGGAGTCTTTTATGGAGCAGCACTCTGTGCTCTAAAGAAGAAGGATAGGGGAATCAGGCCCATTGCCGTTGGCAACACCCTCCGACGCCTCGTAGCTAAGGCTGCAGTGAGATCTATCAGCAGGAAGCAGCCACCTTGCTGAAACCTCATCAGCTCGGGTTTGGGATTCCCGTAGGTTGTGAAGCTGCAGCACACGCAGCGCGGGCTTACATTGCTGATCTCTCGGACCAGAAGGCACTAGTAAAGCTTGACTTCAAAAATGCTTTCAATCAAGTCAGACGAGACGCTGTCCTCAGGGCTGTACACAACCATTTCCGTCCCCTTTACCCGTTCATCCGATCGTGCTACAGTGGGACTCTAAGCTCCTTTTTGGGGAGCATGAAATAAACTCCTGTGAAGGTGTCCAACAAGGTGACCCCTTAGCACCCCTCCTTTTCTGCCTAGCTATCAAAGAGGTCACTGATAGTCTGACAAGCGAGCTAAACATCTGGTACCTGGATGATGGCACTCTCGCTGGAACCCCAGAAACCATTTTGGAGGATATAAGGAAAATCCAGGAGCAGGGAGCAGCCTTAGGCCTCATTCTCAATGCATCCAAGTGTGAAATAATTTCCCGCAACCCAGACATCACTGGGCAAATACAAAATGTTCTTCCAGACATTCTCATTGTCGAGCCACCGGACAGCACTCTCCTGGGTGCCCCCATTGGCCCACGAGCAATCGAGGAGGTCCTGGCTGCAAAAATCACTGATCTAAAGAGAATGCTGGACAGGATTGACAAGATTGATGCCCATGATGCTCTCTTTCTCCTCACAAGATGCCTGTCTCTCCCTAAGTTGACCTACTTTCTGAGATGTTCTCCATCCTACAGCAGCCCTAAGTTAAATGTGTATGACACCCTTCTGAGGTCCATGCTGGTGAAAGTCCTGAACCTGCCATTGGACGACTCTCAGTGGGAGCAAGCAACCCTTCCTGTAAGACTTGGCGGCCTTGGTGTCCGCACAGCCTCCCAAATTGCTCTACCAGCCTTCCTTTCCTCCTCCCATGCATCGCACGACCTCGTCAGAGATATCTTACCTGCAACCTTGAGAGATTCAGCAGGAATACACGATCCTGCTTTCACTGAATGTTCAAATCAGTGGGATGTTCTGGCAGCCCCAGCAACCATTATAGAGCCAACAAAACAACACAAACAGTCCGGCTGGGACCACCCTCTAGTGGAAAAAGTAGCTGATGCCATGCTCAGCGCCGCAACATCAGACAAGGAGAAAGCCCGCCTCAGAGCAGTGCGTGCCCCCCATGCAGGAGACTTCCTCCTGGCAGTACCCATGTCAGCAATGGGCACGCGCCTAGATCCAGAATCCCTTCGTGTAGCAGTGGCCCTCCGCCTTGGTGCCCCAGTTCACACTGAATACAAGTGTATTTGCAACAGGGTGGAAGCAGACCAATACGGACTGCATGGGTTGCATTGTGGAAGCACAAAGGGCTGGCATGCAAGACACAACGAGGTCAATGACATCATCAAGAGAAGCCTCGTCTCAGCTAAGTGCCCAGCGGAGAGAGAACCTCGCATCCTAGGGGTTCAGAACCCGGATTTCCCCGCACTTCGCCCTGATGGCATCACCATATACTCATGGAAGGAGGGTAGACAGTTGGTGTGGGACTACACATGTGTATCCACCCTGGCTGACACCTACGTACACTTCGGAGCTGATCAAGCAGGTGGGGCGGCCAACCACAGGGAAACAGCAAAATCTCTCAAATACAGGCGACTGGCAGGCCAATACCTCTTTGTTCCCATAGCGTCTGAGACACATGGCCCCTGGGGCAAGAGTGCCTTGGGATTTCTCAAGGAATTGGGTTCCAAGCTCATCGACGTCACCAGAGACCCAAGGGCTTGCAGTTTTTTGTTTCAGCGCCTCAGTGTGGCGATCCAGAGGGGAAATGCTTGCTGCGTCCTCGGTTCCTGTCCGGAAGCGGAGGAGCTTCAAGAGATACATAACCTTTAGGCATTTGTCTTGTATGTTTTGTAACCTTTAAATACACAATAAAGCATAAATATATATATATATATATATATATATATATATATATATATATATATATATATATATACATATTGTGACGATAAATATATATATATAATCTGACGAGAAATATAGGTGTTAAGGCAGTCTTCTCTATGGCTGGTGGAAACGCTAATCACATTAGAAAAAAAAAGGAGAAACAAAAATGTTGACTTCTTGGAAGTTGTCTTTTGTGGTAAATTGAGAGGGAAAACACACAAAACAAATCTTATATATAATGAATTTTAATTTACTTTTAACAAATATAAACAAAATATAGATAATCCCTTGGCTATGTACAGTGTGGATTAAAAATATATACAAAGACAAAACACAATATAATATAAAATAATGATTACGTTACTCTACAATAAGGAAGACAAAAATTAGTTAATGGTGCTGAGAATAGTGGGCTGGCTGAAACCTCTACTAATATACAGGACGTATGCTTAGTTAGAAGCATCAGCTCTAGAGCACAAGAATATTCTGAGGTGAACTGCTCGTGCGAGATTATATATAGACGTTGCAGATGGCGCTGGAGTCGCGTGAAGTCGCAGATTCTCCAATGGGGAGAGTGTTGGTTTGAAGTGGTTGTTGGTGACCGACGAGGTGGTGCGCCGACAGTAGGGGAGGGTGGTGAGGAGTGAGAGTAGGGTAGTGTACCTCCTGTATAGACGTCTGTTATTCCACTTATATACTCTTGAATGTAGAACCTTGATGTTGCAGACGTATAGAAGTAACACGATGTAGGAAGGAGCAGGCTAAATCTCTCTTGAAAGAGATTACTGTCACAGCTCACCCCCGAAGCCTGCTCTTATGGGTTAAGTTACTTCATTAGACGGTAGAGTGGTAGGAGTAGCTGCCTCTACCTCGTAGACTCTGGAGAGGGCGTCTGCTATGATGTTATCCGAGCCCTTAATGAAGAATATCTCCAGGTTAAAGTTCTGCAGGTACAGAGCCCAGCGTAAAAGACGTTGATTGTTGAATTGGGCTTGTTGCAGAAATCGTAGATGGATTGTAGTCTGAATAGATGGTAATGGAACTATTACCTTGTAGGTAAGGTTCCAAATGTTGAAGGTTCAGGACGATAGAGAGGAGTTCTTTTTCTATGGTGCTATAGTTCTTCTGATGAGGCTTCAATTTGTAGCTGTAGTAACTGACAGGAAGAACCTCTTCGCCACGCAGTTGCATTAGAACGCCCCCGATGCACGTGACACTTGCGTCGACATTGATGATGAAGGGCTTCGTAATATCTGGAGAGGCGAGAATGGAATTAGAACATAGCAGACACTTTAGTTGTTCAAAAGCAACGGTCTGTTGAATGGTCCAATGATACCGTTGCTTGGAGCTGGTCAGATTAATCAGTGGTGTCGCTAACGTACTGAAATTTTTTACAAACCTACGATAGTAAGATGCAAGGCCAAGGAAGCGCAGGAGCTGCTTCCTGGTTGTAGGTTGTGGGTAATGCTGAACGGCTTGAGTAAGAATGGTTAAAGGAGCTTGGCTGCCATTTCCTATCACAAGACTAAGATGGCCACTTTACCTTTAGCAAAGGTGGACTTGCCCAAGTTGATGGTGAGGCCAGCTGTCAGGAGCTTGGAGAACAATCGTTGCAGCTGGAGCAGATGTTCGTTCCAGGTGTCAGTTGCCACAACGATGTCATCCAAGTAGGCGTAGGTGTGATCTAGGCCATGGATGACGCGGTTGACAGCTCGCTGGAAGGTAGCCGGTCAGAGGGAGCCGGTCGGCCGAGCGGACAGCACGCTGGACTTGTGATCCTGTGGTCCTGGGTTCGATCCCAGGCGCCGGCGAGAAACATTGGGCAGAGTTTCTTTCACCCAATGCCCCTGTTACCTAGCAGTAAAATAGGTACCTGGGTGTTAGTCAGCTGTCACGGGCTGCTTCCTGGGGGTGGAGGCCTGGTCGAGGACCGGGCCGCGGGGACACTAAAAAGCCCCGAAATCATCTCAAGATAACCTCAAGATAGCCGGGGCATTACACAGTCCAAAAGGAAGGCGTTCATATCTGTACAAGCCAAAAGGAGTGGTGAAGGCAGATATTTCCTTAGCTCGCTCTGTCAGACTAATCTGATAGTAGCCCTTTAACAAGTCAATCTGAGAAAGATAAGTAGCATTACCTACGGCGTCAAGGATATCATCTATACGAGGTAAAGGGTAAGCATCCTTGACGGTCACGAGGTTCAGTTTCCTATAGTCTGTACATAATCGTACTTTACCGTGAGGTTTCGGCATCAAGATGCAGGGTGAGGCAAAAGGGGACTCACAAGGGGTGGCTAGCCAATGATCCAGAAGGTACTGTACCTCAGCACGCATAACTTCCTTTTTGTACGGGCTGATGCGGTAGAAGGGTTGACGAATTGGCCGGGTATCAGGAAGTAGCTGGATGTCGTGCTGAACCACATTACATTCCTGGGGATCATCGCTGAACAACTTCTGATGTTCTTGGAAGACTCTGATGAGAGGAGCACTGTTACAGTACTGCAAATATTTAGTAAGATCTGTAAGAATTTCCGAGTTGGAAGGCACTGACTTCGAGTTAGTGCTTTCGGGAGGAGAAGCAGGGAAGGTCTCACTGTGGAGGTATGGACCTTGAAAGGTGGAGAGAGATACTAACACAGTGGGGGGAGTACCTTTATACTTCTTCAAAAGATTGACGTGGCACAACTGGGTTCTCCGCCGCCTATCTGGAGTCTCAAGAACGTAGTTGTGGTTGTTTTTGCTCTCCTTGATGCGGTAAGGTCCTGAAAACTTATTTTGCAAGGGAGAACCAGGGATCGGAAAATATGCTAAAACGAAGTCTCCTGTTTTAAATTTCCTGATTTTACTGCGTTTGTCAAAATCAGTCTTCATCCTATCTTGAGCTTTTAATAAATTATCGTTGGCAAATTTATGTACTCGCTCTAGAATGTGCTTTAAGTTTTGAAGAAACTGGGGCACATACAGAGGGTCACTGAAGGTGGCATTACGTAGAGAGTCTTTAAAAGCTTTAAGAGGAGTACAGCACTTACGTCCGTAAAGCATCTCATAAGGAGACACTTCTAGAGACTCATTTGGGAGACTTCTGAAAATGCACATGATGACGTCAAGTTGTTTATCCCAGTCTTTCATAGTTTCATTGCAAAATTTCCTAAGGAGTGACTTTATAGCTTGGTGACTACTTTCAAGAGAACCCTGTGAAGCATGATGATAGGGGTTGTACAATACCTGTGTAATGTTGAAATCTTCCAGTGACTTCTTGAAGAGATCACTGGTGAAGTTGGTGCCACAGTCACTTTGAATCTCCCGAGAAAATCCATATTGAGTAAAGATCTTCAACAGTTGTTTCACCACAGTAGCAACCATAATGTTCTTTACAGGAACTGCTATGGGGAATCTGGTGGTTGGACACAGGATGGTTTGTATATAAGCGTTGCCGGAACTGGTCCGGGGTAAAGGACCAACACAGTCTATGATGAGTCTGTGAAAGGGTTCCGAAGGCACCGGGGTAGAAATCAAAGGAGCCTTGGGAATAGAGATATTAGGTTTTCCTGCCATCTGACATGTATGACACTGTTGTATATAAGTTTTTACATCTTTAATCATACTTGGCCAGTAATAGTCTTGTCTGATGGCGTGATAGGTTTTATTAAAACCGTAGTGAGAAAGCGCTCCATGGGCCAGTTGTAGAATATCAGGCCGTGGCTGGTGGGAACTACTAGTTGGTCGACATTAGCCCAATCGTCATCCTTCGTTAGTTTACTGGGTCGGTACCTGCGGTAGAGCAATTGGTTCTCTATAAAGAACCCAGGAATACTATCAGATTGAGTCTCGGCCTGGAAGAATAATGGTGTTAATGAGGGATCCTCCCTCTGCAACTTACGGAACGCCAGCATAGTGAGATTCGGTGGCAGATTCTGATGGTCTTGAGGGACAGCTGTTGAAGCAGAGTCCGCTGTTGGCGGGCGTGCAGCTTGCGCACGGGTTGTCACCAAAACCGGAAGAGACTTCATCACTTTCTTGGATCTCTGCTGGAATATACTTCAGGATGGGGTTTTCCACGACAGAGTCACATACCTGGGGTTTGTCCATGATGATCAAGTTGGAAGGTTGTAGATTTTCGGCCAAGTATTGCCCAGGAGAAGTTGTACCCCTGACATGGGAAAAGGCTTTTCCCGGATGGCGACTTGGACTTCACCTTGTACGAAAGGACAATCCAGGTGGACTCTGGCGAGTGGATACGGAGTGGTAGCAGTGAGGTCAGTGATAAGGACCGTCTCCCCGGTGTAGGTGATGTTAGGCACAGCCGATTTCAAAATTATAGACTGAGGAGCAGCTGTGTCCCTCAAGATCTTCACTTTGAAACGTCCCTCCGAATCTGTACTGTTGGCAGAGACAGTTCCAAGGTACAGGTGTTTGCTGAAGAGAGAAAGATCATTAACAGGAACACCAATATTCATCACAGGCTTACCGGACTTAGGAGGAGTCGGTTTGGGTTTAGGAGTTTCACTATAGCGTTTGTATTGGGCTTTTCCACATTTATCTATGGTATGTCCATAGAGCTTGCAATACCTACAATATATTGAGAGTTCGCTTGATCGGTACTCACTTTGTCATTATTAGACCAAGACTTCTTACTGGAAGATGTGTCAACTGTTAACCTGTGAATATATGACTGTAGGTGTCAACCGACTTCACACATCTGATGAGGTCGGTTTCCTCTTTGACTGCTAAGTGAAGACGGATGGGAGCAGGAACACGTCGAAAGAATTCTTCAACTAGAATGAGGTTGACGAGTTCTGAAAATGTATAAACATGTGCTGCTTCCAGCCATTTCATGAAATATCTTTTGTTAGTATTGGCAAATTCTAAATAGGTGGTGACACTTGCCTTTAGATAATCTCGGAATTTTCGTCTGTAGCTTTCGGTGGAGAGAAGGTAGGCGTCTAGAACGGCTTGCTTTAGGATCTGGTAGTCATCCTCAGACGCTAAGGTACTGAGAGTAACCGCATCTCTACCTGTGAGATGCACTCTGAGAAGTATAGACCACTGATCTTCAGGCCAGCTAAGTTTTTTAGGT
>WNGS01005641.1:13388015-13402169 GCA_020271785.1 Procambarus virginalis
ACATGCGTCATTTCCCAAAATGACCTGTGCCTCCCTCGTGGCATCGTCGCACAGACCCCCACTACTAGGGTTTGGCATCCATAATCCGAACTCAGGGTTACCCGGTGTAGGGGCATCTGCACTGGGCCTCCCACAGTGTTCACACTTGCCTCACCTACACAGGTATTCTCGTGACACTCAGGGAAAAGGGCTCTGCTCACCAGGGTAAATTCCGCCCCAGTATCTCTCAGCATCATTACCGGGATAGGGTCTGCGTCCCCCACCCTTACAGTTCCCTCACGCACGAATGGGTTAGCCTCCTTCTTCCTACATACGGGTCCATCCCGCACTCCTTCAGCTAACTGGTCCTCTACCCGCACAAAAGCAACGTAACCCCGCTGCTTAGGACGTCTGCATTCGCGCGCCATGTGTCCTATTAACCCGCAGTTGAAACAGCGGATCCTTCTTCTTCCCCGGACTTCTCTTGCGCCTTCCAAGACTCATGCTCAGCTTCTCCGGCCGTGACGATAACAAGATCTCTTGAGCTCTCCCTCGGTGACTTCTTCGGCGGTTCCACAGCACCCTTCTGTCCTCTGCTGTCTCCATTCGAGGGGTAGGACCTGACAGAACTCGGTCCTGTCCTCCATCCGTCCGACCTTCTATTATTCCTCCCATAGCTGGAGAATGCGGGTGGTCGGTGCTGTCCCTCTCGACGTGGACGTAACGCTTCTTCTAGCATGTCTGCTCGATCGGCCGCGGCTCTCGGGTCCTTGATGTCCGCTTCCTTTACTCTCACCCTAATCTCGGGAGAGAGCACGGACATGAACTTTTCCATGACCATCAGCCCCTTGATGTCTTCAGCCGATCTTGCTCCTTCCGACTCCAGCCATTTCAAGAATTTCCTTTCCATGTCCCTCGCCGTCTCCGCATACGATTTTCCTGGCGATCGGGTACATTCTCTGAACCTTTTCCTATAGCACTTCGGCGTCAGCTTGAATGAATGGAGCACGGCTCGTTTTACTGCATCGTAGTTGGTACATTCCTGGAGATCGAGCATATTGTAAGCTTCACGAGCTTCACCAGTGAGCCTTCCTTGAACTAGCTCCGCCCACTCTGCCCTCGGCCACTTCTTCAACGTAGCGACCCTTTCGAAATGCTCGAAGAAGCCCTCAGCCTCATTAGGCACGAAGACGGGCAAATCCCTCTCTCTCACTCGGCGGTCTTCCTGCTGTTGTGGTGGGGCAGTTGGAACTAGTCCTAGCTCAGCTCGCTTCAGCTCAATCTCCTTGTTCGCTTCAACCTCCTGCAGCTTCGTCCTAGCATCTATTTCGCGCTCCTTCAGCTGTGCCTCTCGTTCTTCTCTTCGCAGCTGTGTTTCTCTTTCTTCTCTGCGCTGCTGTGCTTCTCTCTCTGCTTCCTCGCGCTTCAGCTGTGTTTCTCTTTCTTCTCTGCGCAGCTGTGCTTCTCGCTCTGCTTCCTCGCGCTTCAGCTGTGCTTCTCTTTCCTCTCGGCGCAGCTGTGCTTCTCGCTCTGCTTCCTCGCGCTTCAGCTGTGCTTCTCTTTCCTCTCGGCGCAGCTGTGCTTCTCGCTCTTCTCTGCGCTGCTGTGCTTGTGCTTCCAGCTGCAGCTTCATTATTTCCAGCTTGACACTGCGCCTACTGCCACTGGATCCCCGGCTGCTGCCACCGGTACTCAGGTTCTCTCCCACACTAGCAGGTGTCTGTGGCCGCTCCTCTCCGAAGGCTTCATCACGTGCCTTGAGCTGTGCCATGATCTCAAGTCTTCTTTCTCCCACTTTGGAAGCTCTCAACTTGATCCCAAAGTGGTCGGCGATCGTCTGCAGCTGTGCCTTGGTGCACTCCTCCAGTACTTGTTCGTCTCTCGTGTCAATAAAACTGGTTACTTTATCATCCTCCATCTTGTGACTGTGAGTGAAAACTTGGGCCTGATATCTAATACCACAATTACAACCTTGATCTTGCTCTTTATCCTGGCAAGGTCGGGGTGTCACGGTTCTCGTTAGTGAAGGATTAAAGCAACAGTAGACTGGATCTCCTCTCCAGGTGGTTGCTCCGACAATAACCCTTACTCACCGTCGTTCTACGGGTCTTCCCTCGATCCTCTAGGCTCCACTGCACGCCCCGGAGAGTACCCCAGTCGATCTCACAACCGGCCTTAAATTGCAAGATGAGTGGGGGCACAGATCGTTCCCTCAATCTGTGGCCCGCCCCGACACAGAACTCTTACACAGCCTTTAAGGACGCCAACTGGTGTTTTTAGGTGTCCAGTAACACTGCAGTGGTGAGGTGTAATTGTGGTAATTGTGGTAAGAGCAATTTCAAACAATATGGTATCAGGCAGATCACTCTGTTTACTTCATTAGCGGTCACAAGATAAATGGAGGGGATGATATCAAACACCAAAGAGTTTTGGTATTTTACTTAAAAGACAACGAGAACTATATATGCATCAATGTATCAGGAATAATATATGACAACTGCTCAATTCATAGCAGAATAATCTGGAGCGCACCGATATGGCAACACCGGCAGCGCCACGCGTCACCTGTCAGATGTCAGCTGACCGGACCCTCGCGATCGTGAGAACAGACTAGTACTTGTTTTCTAATTCTATCACGATCCCCGTTTATTTAACTTTTCGCAAAACACTGTATTCAACATTCACATGGCATACTTATGATTTCACTGGCCTCACGATCAGTATCTTGTTCACACTGCGCTCACAGTGACTTTTCACCGTACCAAAAGATTACTCTATTCTTAATAATATTTACTGTGAATGCACTCGCTTGATCACTGAACTCATCTTTAAATCTATACTTTCTCTTAAGATTTATCACTGGCAATCACTTCACGTATATGATACTATTCAGTACACAGGCATGTACATAGATAAATCATTGATCGAATCACAGGCATATATATATATATATAATCATGGAGATCAATACACAGGTATTTATATCAATAAATCTTGGAGATCAATACACAGGCATTATATCAATAGATCATAGAGATCAACACACAGGCATTTATATCAATAAATCATGGAGATCAATACACAGGCATTTATATCAATAAATTCTAGGCTCATAGCCTAACACCAATATCTGGTTTACTACCAATATATATAATAATAATAATCACAGGAAATTAATAATAGTCACAGTAAATTCTTTGATGAATCCTGGTGCTTGCACACACCCACACATAGATATATATGTAAACTGATACTGTGAGCGCTCTGGGTAGCCTCACCACACACTGTGCTCTCTGTGACTTAGACTCAGGTGAGACTTGCTCACGACATATAAAATATCCTGACAAGAAATATATAGCTAACTAAAGGGGAAATGGGAGGGTAACTGTAAACACCTACTTCACCTATCCTAGGATGACAGTTGGGTTGTAGCTCCTGGTCCAGGCTCTCGCCTCGTTCACCCTCCAGAAACACAAGCCAACGCCTTAGGATTTTCGCGTCTCGCCGCTTTCTGTACACTGCAGGTCCGTGCTCCTTCCTCTACAGTACGTCGCAGGGTTGAAGTCGGTCTCCTGGCCGTCAACTTTCCTCCCAACTACGGCAGCCAGCCTACGTCTCGGCGGTCGTCGCACGTTTCCCAATTAGTCCTTGTCACTGTACTCCCAGAGGAACTGCCTCTCACCACTACGAAGTCACTGTGAAGTTATCAGCCGTCCCAGACGATACTGCTTAAGCTCCACACGCAAGCACCCGACTTCAGAGCACTTGAAGCTCACTTCACTGTCAATTCCCTCGTCGTCTAGATATATCGCTAGGTATTTGGGAAGACTTCTCGACGTGCTTGCATCCAACTGTTGACTCGTAGGGTTCCACGAAGGTGGGGTTACTGTCAAACTTGACAGGATCGTCGATCACACGTTCAACCTGGTTGACAAGGCGGTCAACCCGGTTCAGTCACGGTGGAGATACAAGGTATCATCTGGGAGAGGAAATTCTTCAGAAGTCAGAGAAAGAAAAAGACTTGGGGGTTGATATCACGCCAGACCTGTCTCCTGCAGCACATATCAAGAGGATAACATCAGTGGCATATGCCAGGCTGGCCAACATACGAACGGCATTCAGAAACTTGTGTAAAGAATCATTCAGAACTTTGTATACTACATGTCAGGCCAATCCTGGAGTATGCAGCCCCAGCATGGAGTCCATATCTGGTCAAGGATAAGACTAAACTGGATTAGGTTCAAAGGTTTGCCACCAGACTAGTACCCGAGCTGAGAGGTATGAGCTACGAGGAGAGACTACGGGAATTAAACCTCACTTCGCTGGAAGACAGAAGAGTTAGGGGGGACATGATCACCACATTCAAGATTCTGAATTGAATTGATAGGGTAGATATAGACAGGCTATTTAACACAAGCGGCACACGCACAAGGGGACACAGGTGGAAACTGAGTGCCCAAATGAGCCACAGAGATATTAGAAAGAACTTTTTTAGTGTCAGAGTGGTTGACAAATAGAATGCATTAGGAAGTGATGTGGTGGAGGCTGACTCCATACACAGTTTCAAGTGTAGATATGATAGAGCCCAATAGGCTCAGGAATCTGTACACCTGTTGATTGACGGTTGAGAGGCGGGACCAAAGAGCCAGAGCTCAACCCCCGCAAAAACAACTAGGTGAGTACATCGCCCTACTGTGCAGCAAGTCTCCCTCTAACTTACACCTCTGTTTTAGTCACAGCTCCTCTATCTACAGCACAACGCAACAAACACTTTTCAAACTCTTATCATCCTCAACATAAACGACTCTCCCAACATCTGTACTGGTGCAGTCATCGGGAGGACAAACCCTTCAGGGTAGGGTTTCTCCTATGGTTATGTCCTATAAGCGGGACAAACCCTACCCTTCAAGGTAGGGTTTGTCCCGCTTCTTCATGATAGTAGGTGCAAACTGCACCTACTATCACGAAGAAGAAGAAAACAGTGAACATGTGATACGGTGTCTTATGAACATTATTTGGTAAAGGACACCTTAATAACTTATCTTTTTTACCATTGATTACTCTCTAGAACTTGTGGAGTACCTGTATAATATCTACTAAGAAAAATTGCTAGTACTTTATCTAAATAAGAGGTGGAGTGGAACTCACCCAGTGTGATGCCGTCTCCACCTCCACCACCTATTCTAGCCTACTGCAAAGGTAATTAACGACATATTCAATTAGCAACGCTACCATAACATTATACATCAAAGCTGTGATATAAAATATCGTGCCTAAGCTCAACATGAGAGTTAACCAGTCTGGCAACTATTCAGACCGGCACCTGGCATTCAGAGAAGTATATTGAATTATTATTGAAGTATGTTTTTGGTCAATTCCATGCTTGTGTAACTTAATATATCCAATAAGTCTGTCTGTTGTTAAAGGGTGAGGCAAGGCCTCATATTTCTGTGGGTATTCATTAATCTTGCAGCGACTGAATCTCTTCCGAGTCCCCAAACACTTGTGAGATTCAAAATCTCATGAGTGTCCCTAGTCTGGGAAGAGTTCCAGTCAATCATAACTGAATCTTTTCATATAAATTGAATATATCTATATATATACTTCAACATATAAGTTATGTTAACCATTGCTTGCTTAGTTATCCTAAATTTATAATATAAGTTTATCTAATTGAATATAATCTCTTGTAATCAGTTAATAGTACTTACACTACATTTTAGGTCAATTAATATCATACTCCTACAATTAAATTATTGTGTTTATAGTATAAGAATATATTTGCTGTTATAGTTATGGTGCTAGGTTGGACTGTGTACATGTTTAAACTCCTAATTTAAACAGAACCAGTGTTCATTTGTAGAACTGAATTATTAAATCTTATCCTTCAATTAACAATACAAGCTGATGCGAGGAAATTGTTTGCAGGTGGATTGTGGATTTTCAATCAACTTCTCCATTCATTCACCAGGACTCCACCTGCCCCTTATAGCGCACAGTCTGTCCTTAGTGTTGGGATTGAGTAATACAGATGTTGGAGGTAGTATGTTTGGAGCAGATGCTCTTTTGTTTATGTTCTTGTTAATAATATTTCATGTACCAGATAATTGTTTTGTTGTTGTTGTTATTGGCTGAGAATAAAACCATGTGGCCGAAGAGTGTTTCTATTCAGCCTCAACCATAACACTTAGGAAAAGAGGAGCTAGGATTTACAATCCTAGCTAAAGACTTTAGTTTAATTAATTTTGCATACAGTAATTTTTAATTTAGTTCAGTACAAGTCCTTAGTAGTTCTCCTCTCATATTAATCCCGGCCGGTTTTCCCATATTTATGGTCCTTCGTTTACCGAATATTTCAATAGCAAAATACTGTATATAAGAAACTTCTTGATTTTGCATTGGAATAATTTTTACATATTATAGCCTAACCTAGCTAACAGCCAATATTTATAATAACTATATATCTAAGTGAACAAATGGTTAACAGTGGCTTAAGCCACCATATCCCTTAACTAGTAAGCATTCATAGCATACTAGTAACAGTTCTGTGTTAAAAAACCACAGTACTTAATTTTACCAGTTGTATTTAAGTGTATTATCCTGCATTATCTCTAAACAACTGACTTTCAGAGCTGCTCATTACATAATATTCTTTAAAAATATGTTTTTAACACAAGAGCAGTTCATTACAATATATCCATAATCAACTGTAACTAACCCTATTACAGGTAAAATCAGTAGGCATTTCTACAGTATTTTATCAAACTCCTAATAGGGTAATAGATCTTGTAATAATTTTGCAAAAATAGTGACATTTACCATTTTTAAACAATTATTACAAAATTTACAGACTTGGTGCATTCGGATGAAATCCAAATTATTACACGTTTTGACAATTGAGCACCTGCTACATCCAGATTCAAGGGAGGAAAGGAAGGACGATCTTTGGAATCCTTACCTAAGTAGACAGGAAAGCTCATTTGTACGTTAACATTATATATATTTTATCAAAAAGAAAAAATACAGTATCTCGGAAACTCTCAAACTTGGAAAATCCAGATGACTTCTAATTCTTCACCTGCTACAGCAACAGGAAAAAAGGACACTTATAGAGTGTCTAAAAAAATCACTTGACTCAACAGCTTGACAGATGTTAAGAGTTAGCTAATCAAGCATCTCCTGATTTAATCATCTTGAATAACAGAGTGAAAACTTCAATTGAAAAATTTGATCAAATCAAACATCTTTCTGAGACTTATTTAGCAGAAAAAGCTACTGCTGATTTAACCCAAATAGAACTTCAGGATATTAAAGCTGAAACAGCAATATATGAAAATAAAATCAAGGATCAACTAGATCCTTTAATCAAACTTGCATTACCAGCAGTAACCCAACCAAATGTGAGCACATGCACTCAGTTTGGTACCTGAATTATCCCACGTGTAACAGCCGAGCTCCCAAAGCTACAATTACCATGTTTTGAGGGTAAGGAAGAAGAAAATTGGGATGGCTTCTGGAGATCTTTTCATTATTTGATACACTCAAAAGCTTCTTTCACCAAGGTCATTAAATTTTTATATTTATAAGGCCAAGTAAGAGGAAAGGTATTGCAGATCATTGCTAATTTGTCATTAACAGATGAAGATTATTGCAAAGCTATACAATTGTTACATGATAAGTATAGTGGATACTAATCAAGAAACTTGAAAGCCTACTGGCCACTTCTATCATTTGAATGACTAAGTCATCACATAGCTAAACAGCAAATCATTAATCTTAATCTACAGCCTACTGACCATTTAAATCAGGTGATAGGCAAATGTCATCATCATTTGGCTACAATAGTCTACCATTGGGGATTAAGACCAATCTTAATCGCACATCACAATCTGAATGGCTAAACAGCCCCTCATCACTAATCTACAATCTTAAGGCTAACAGCCCATTGACAATGTCAATCCAAGTATTATCATTCATCTAAGATAACTATCTTAATCCCAGAATATAATCTTAATCACCTAATCTCATGCTTTCACTGGAGTGAAAGCATCCCCAGAAAATCTGAAGGCATTTAAGCATCTTAAAGAGTTCTACTTAATAGAAAAGGTAAAGCCAAGAAATAATAAAAAGCAAAATGCTTCATCACATCATGAATAATGTAAATACACATTATTACAGACACAATTCATCCTTTAACCCTTAAACCGCGCATATCATATATATATGATATCAGTGACAAAACCGAAACTGCGCATATCATCTATATATGATTTCGTGTCTAGCGCTATAATTTTAACGCCCCGTGTGGGATAGGGGTAGTCATTGGCGATCCTCAACCGACCATAAACAAACCCCACCTGGGAAAACAATCCAGCGCGGGTCCCTTTTGTGTACAGGCCTCAGTTACCTGGCGGACACCATGGCGAGCGCATCAAGTTCCAACGACCAATTCCGCTCAGTGAGGTGTTCCTCGCGACATCTGACTGGGGACGAAATTAATCGTAACTTGTTCCTGGATCGTGATGAGTCAGATATTGACGACTCAGACTTTGATCATGACTACACACAGCCCTCAGAGGTGGATACGACTAACGACGAGTGTGAACATGCTGGCTCCACCAGGACCTAGGCCTAGCATCTCGCCCATGCCTCCTCGCCCTCACTCAACCCCAAATTGTGGAACACCACACAGTTCATGTACTTCCTTGCAAGAAATTGATGTTTTGCTCGACGAGTCTGAAGAAGGTGAATCATTTTCCGGTTTTAGTGACTTAGAATCGGAAAGTAGTTTCGCTAGTGCGAGTGGAGTGTGTGGTGTAGCCAAGCGACTTATCACGTCAGCAGCATCTGGCCAAGCCATGCGGCATTACATGGCACCACATGAACAAGACCCTCAACATCGTGTAATTTTCTGTCACCGTCCCTGCCCGACCCTACTGTTCCTAGACCTGCTTCAGCTCCTGGTCCACAGTTTCCTCGCCGTGTTGCTGCTATTGGCTCTCCAAAGACACCCGGTGTTTTTGTGTGGAGTGATGGGACAGACTTTGTTCCACAAGTTCCTGTTTTTGATAATTCGGATGTTGGAATTACAGACATTTTCCTTGATAAAGGTGCAGATATGTGTGAAATGGACTATTTTACTGCATATTTTGATGAGCAGCTAATGGAATATATTGTTCATGAAACGAACAAATATGCGACTGATCTCATTGATGAGGAGGAGTTATCCGATTATTCACGTTTGCATCGATGGAAAGATACGACTGTAGGTGAAATGTATGTGTTTTTGGCACTGTGTATGTTGGTGAAACATTGTGTCAAACACGTAATCGACCATTACTGGAGCAAAGATCATACTGTTCCAACAACGATGTTTTGCAAATATATGTCTCGAGACCGATTTGCGATAATCCTCAGGTGTCTTCACTTTGCAAATGATGAAGACCAGAATGATGATGATAGACTTTGGAAGGTAAGGCACGTACTGAATGAACTTATCGGAAAATACAGGGATTTCTACGTACCAGCTCAGAAGCTTGTGATTGACGAATCCCTTGTGCTTTTCAAAGGACGTCTTGCCTTCAAGCAGTATATTCCCTCCAAACGCCACCGATTTGGATTGAAATTCTTTGTACTCTGTGACTGTGAAACAGGAATTGTGTTACATATGATAATGTATACGGGTACAAATGTAGACACTCCTGCTAATGACCAACATGGCCTCTCAGGTAGTGTTGTGAAGTCACTGCTTGCACCATATCTGAACAAGGGCCACATATTATACACAGATAACTATTATACCAGTCCCTTGCTAACTAGGTTCTTGCTTGATAATAGAACTGGAGTGTGTGGCACAGTGAAGGCAAAACGAAGGGAAATGTCAGTGTTTCCAGGTGCTATGTAGGATGGTGATTGCGAGCTCAGAAAAACAGGTGAAATACTTTCAGTGCGGTGGAAAGACAGGCGTGAAGTGAACATGTTGACCACCATTCATGCTGGAACAATGCTGGACAGTGGCAAGGTGAACAGAACCACCAGAGAACTAATCTATAAGCCAGATTGTGTCTTGGACTATAACATCAACATGCGTTTGGTGGATAAATGTGATATGATGGTGGGGGCAGTGGAGTGTGTACGGAAAACAGTGAAGTGGACCAAGAAAATGTTTTTCCACCTTGTTGACGTAACAATGCTGAACAGTTACAATATGTATCTTGTCAAAACAGGTGGTAAACGTAATTTCCGTGATTTCAATTTTACTGTAGTAACACAATTACTACAGAAGTTTGGCAAAGTAATTCCTGGCGTACAGAGGCCCATTCTGAACCCGGTATTGCACCATGCTCCAACACTCAGGCTCGCTTACAGGGATGCCTTTGTGACACACAATCTCACGTTTTTACCACCAACTGCAAAGCGTGCAGTAGGCCAATGTGCGTGTGTTGTATGCTGGTCAACAACCAAGAGGGAACAGAAAAGAAAAATGGTGATGACTTGGTGCATAGCGTGCCAGGTCCCTCTGTGCCATGTCCGATGTTTCAACGAGTATCACAGTCTTGATGACTTCTAAAAGTCCAAGACTGGTGCAAAAACATGTAAATACAGAATAAGTGGGTGTATATAGTGGAAATAAATCGTAATAAATTGTATATTTTATTGAGAAATAGGACATTTTTGTGCAAATACTTGTGACACTAATATGTGGATACAATATACATTGACAACAGTTATATCATAATATATATTCATGTGAGAACATATTGAACCACACCTGTGAAAAAAATGGGTGCAAAATACGACATAGATACTGTAAGTAATAACGCGAAAATAAATTCGCGGCAACAAAAAATGAGGCGTGACGTCATCACCGATCTTCTCGGCTCATTTACGTCAACGGTAAGTGCAATTATATTTTTTTATTATTTTTTCCGTGCTCAGGGAACACAAATAAAGATATTAAAAGGAAAAAAACATTTTGGATTTTTTTCTTTGTTGCACCTGTGGGTGTTAATTTGGACCACTAGCGGCCCGAGGGTTAAGTTAAACCTTGGATGAGTACAAGTGTTACATGCTTGTGTTACCTACTTGCATGCAATTACATACCTACAAGTGTTACATACTTGTAACAATATGATATCAAAAGAAAAATTCACAAAAAGTGAATCGTTGGACAAACAAAATGTCCAAACTGGCAATCAGAGATCAAGGCAACAAATCTCATCATCTGCAAAGTGGAAAGAGAGTAATGTTGGCTCATATGCTATATTATCTACAGTTAACAGAACTGTAGAAAATCAAGCTCCCAAGACAGATAAGATAAAAGGAGCTACAAGTGTCCCAAGATGTTTATTCTGTCAGGATAAACATTTTTTTTTAGCACATACCTATCAATGCACAGCCTATGCAAATGCAGACTGTGCCAACAGAATCAATAATCAAACTAGAACACAGGCAAAGCTGAAAGATATAACTCTTCAGCAGCTGTACAATTCTGTAATGTACAGAGTGAAGTTAATTCCTTAGTAGCAAAAACAATTACTACAGATACATTACCTTCTGCACAGCTGGAACCAATCAATCAAGGTATTTTCATTCAAACAAGTGTACTAGATCTTGAAACTTCAACTGAAAAATCACACCATACAGAAGCTGTAATTGTGCTTGACTAGGCAAAGAACAGTCAAAACATGATTGATGGGATATCATGTGATGAATAACCTATGGGGGTTCCTATCCCCACATGATTGATGACAAATTGGAATCTATGCATCAATTATGGGAACTTTATGCAATAGGAATAATTCCTGAACAACAGCCCTGATGATGTCTGTACATACAATCAGTGCTTATAAACTGTACCGTACCATGATGGACAGTACTGGGTAAGGCTACCATGGAAACTCAATCATAAAACCTTACCTATCAACTATCATATGGTGTGTAGTCAATTTAAATCTCAATTAGCAAAGCTAAGGAAAAGGAATGAGCATTTACAACTTTATCATGATATTATTGCTCAACAGCTACAGAATAAATTTATCAAAGACGTAAAACATGACAATAAGCCAACAGGCCATTTTTTAACACACCTGGCGGTAATCAGAAAATCAAAAACAACTCCTTTACGGATAGTTTTTAATTGTAGCTCTAAATCTGGACCCCAAGGAACCAGTCTAAATGATTGCAAACAGGTCCAAGTCTAACTCAGAAATTGTATAACATAATGCTGAAGTTTAGACTTAACAAACATGCATTTCCAGCAGATATTAGCAAAGCTTCTCTAAGCATGCTTAGGAGGGTTTACTTTGCTTAGGTTTACAGGAACAAGATAGAGACTTCACTGAGTTTCTATGGGTTGAGAACCCAGAAGATCTCAATAGTCCTATTGTGAATCTGTGATGTACAGATTCTCCTCTGTACTTTTTGGCGCTACATCTAGCCCATTTCTGCTGCAAGCAACTCTATATACTCATCTGCAAAAATCAACAAGTCCCTGTAAGGCTGAAATAAATCAAAATCTATACGTAGATAATTTTCAAGGGTCAGTTAACAGTACAACTGAACTGTTACAAATCTATCAAGAGGCCTCAAATCTATCTAGTTTGGCTACAGCTGGGTGTCCAGCACAAAGGGAACCCCAGTTGTGCAGACTTGACAACAGCCAAAAACGTCCAGATGGAGTCACCCCTGCAGCTGTGGAGGGAAGGTAAGCAGGTCGTGTGGGACTACACATGAGCTTCTACATTGGCCGATACCTATATGCCTTACAGCACAGCTGAGGGAGGCGGGGCGGCCACCTTCAGGGAGATCCAGAAAACTAACAAGAACAGGGACCTAGAACGTTGTTACAGATTCGTGCCGATAGGCTCTGAGACTCTGGGCGCCTGGGGTAAATGTGCACTTAAGTTCCTGAAGGAGGTGGGCGAGGAACTCATTGGGAAGACTAGAGACCCAAGAGCGGCCAGTTTCATGTTCCAGCGCCTGAGTGTCGCTGTTCAGAGGGGAAATGCGTGCTGTATCTTGGGTACGCACCCAAGCTCCTCAGATGGCGGGCAGGAACCCTGGATGCAGTGCGCATTTCCCTCTGTATCGCCATGCTGAGGCGCTGGAAAAGAAAGCTGGCAGCTCTAGGGTCCCTTGTTGTTTCAATGAGCCTAGAACCCAGTTCCTTCAAAAAACTGGTAGCACTTTTACCCCAGGCGCCGAGTGTCTCAGAAGCAATGGGGACAAAATTGTAGTGGTGATCAAGTTCTCTATACTTACGGAATTTGGCTGCTTCCCTGTGGGTGGCAGCGCCACCTGGTTGTGCAACACTGAGGTCAATGTAGGTGTTAGCCAGGGTTGATACGCACGTGTAGTCCCATACCAACTGCTTGCCATTCTTCCAGGGGTTCACTGTGATACCATCCGGCGACCAATAAGAGCATCAGAGTTACGGGGCGTTAGGTAACGAGGCTCTCTCTCAGTTGGGCATCCAGCTGTGGTGAGGCTCCTCTTGATGATGTCGTTAACTTCACTGTGCCTCGAGTGCCATCCTCCCGTGCTTTGGCAGAGTAGGCCATGGTGGCCGTACCTGTCAGCCACCACCTCGCCGCAAATACACCTATATCTGGTGTGGATTGGGGCAGCAAGGCGGAGGGCCACAGCAATTCGGAGGGCGTGTGGTGTGAGACGCGTGCCAGTTGCCGACATTGGGGTTGCTAACAGGAAATCCCCTGCATGAGGGGCTGCTACTGCTGTTAGGCGAGCAATGTCGTGCTGTGTTGATGCAGCACCCAGGCACTCTGCAGCAACTTTGCCTACAATGGGCCATCCCAGCTGGATTGCCTGTGGGCTTTTGGGGATGGGGGTTGAGGTGATGGGCCTGCACGAGAGGCCACTCTGTGGCACAGCGTGTAAAATTGGGATCATGTACACCTGCCAGCTGATGTAAGTGGGCAGGTAGAATTCCTTCACAAGGTCGTCGGATGCTGATAAGGAGGACAGGAAGGCTGGAACAGCGATTTGCGTTGCTGTTCGAACTCCGAAGCCCCCAAGTCTTACGGGAAGAGAGGCTTGTTTCCACTGCAGGTCATCAAGAGAGAGGTTAAGGGCTTTTCTAGCATTGATTTCAGTAACCGGTCATACTCACTTAGTTTTTGGCTACTGTAAGATGGTGAACCCTCAGAAAGTAGG
>WNGS01005641.1:13406371-13428871 GCA_020271785.1 Procambarus virginalis
TGTGGGGGTTGAATGTAGACACAGATGTTGCTTCGTTGATTTATTGGCTAAGGCAACAAGATATATATCTGGCCAGCCGAGGTCCTACTACTGGGTCTGTGGAGTGTGGAGCTGCTGACTACCGCAAGCATGGCTGGAGACTGTGAATCTGGCATGACGTCAGAGGCCTACTCGCTGTGATTGGTTATGTTCCAACTGGCGGGGAATTTGAATATAACACCGCTCGGACACGCTACCAAGTCGACGTCCCTTGTCGACAAGCTCTGGCTAGCTATATAGTTACAATAATACTGAAAGGACCTCGGTGGCATTCAATAATGGCTTACATGTGAAAATTGCATAATAAACATTGAAAATAGATCAGGTGTGCGTAATACTAGCATCTTGGCATATGCACCAAAAAAAATTTTGAACATAATAGCTGAAAATCATGGTAACAATGCTTTGATTCAACCTTAGTATGAAGAACATGTGTATGTCTACTTGTCAGATATGAACAATACAACTCAAGGTATTGCCTAAACAAAATTATTAACATGTGTCAATGGCATGTGCTTGAAACAATACAAAATTAAACAATTATTACATTAATGAACAAAATTCTGACCTAACAACCACAAATGAATTTTAAGATTAGATAATGATTTTTTTTTTTTTTTTTTTCTTTTCAATGTACAATATATATTTACAAGACCAATGTACAATATATTTAATTTGCAATATATTTACAAGTTATATACAAGACCTGGAACAAGAAGACTAACATCTGCGTGATAGCAGTCAGGATTCACTGGCCTCAATGTGGTTGCTAGAACATTAATGAAATCTTTATGACAAGCACTGTAAAAAAATTACAAATGGCAGTAGACTTAACAATGGCATTTAATTTGTAACAAAATAAAATTGAGAAAACATGATCATACTATATATATATATGGTAATAATAAGACACATGTGGTGGAAATACTGCA
The DNA here is from genome assembly GCA_020271785.1 of Procambarus virginalis. Taxonomy (NCBI): domain Eukaryota; kingdom Metazoa; phylum Arthropoda; class Malacostraca; order Decapoda; family Cambaridae; genus Procambarus; species Procambarus virginalis. The sequence continues at coordinate 13,407,343 of WNGS01005641.1, forward strand.
AATGAATTTTGCAAAACAAAACAGAATAACTGCAGAGTGCACTTAATTGTAAATTCTGCGGATATCTACACCTAGCTCATCCAGAGCACTATACAACTCTGGCTCTGACTGAGGATCAGGAACAGATGAAACTGCATGTGACAAACTATCATCTTGAGAGATAACCTCGTTATCATCTAGCCAATGGACATGTGGTGAGTGCACGGTTGAAACGAGAGGTCTAGATCTAAGATTATAAGTGCTAGTATGGGGTTGCTGAACATCAAGTGGTCTGTCAACCACAGAAGGTGGTGTCCCAATAGGAGGATCTGTCTGGGTAAGTTCATTGTCATCTTCCTCATCAGTGTCGTCAACAGTCATTTTAGCTAACTTCATATGGTCTAAATGCTCATTTATATACTCCCTGATACTAAATTTTTCAATCTATACTTGTTACCTTTGATAAGCTCGATTACCTTATATGGACCCAAAATTTCTTAGTTAACTTATACATAGGACCAGACCTGTGTTGGTTAAGTATCATTACTACAGATCCAATAGTTATTTTACTGGGTTTAGCTCGTTCATTCCTTGCTCGAGTGAACTCGGCTGTAGCTTTGGACAATTGTTCTCGTATTTTCTTGAATACTAGTTGCATTTGTCTACGCTTCACTTGAACAAAATCATCTACGTTATATAAGGGAGTAGGAGGTACGTTAATCAATTCATTAGGGAGGATCTTATCTGTACCATAAAGAATAGCGTGAGGTGTGTCTCCTGTAGAAACATTAATTGAAGAATTTATAGCACACTGAATTAAGGGTATAAAATCATCCCAATTGTTGTTATCAAAATTCAAAGTGACTCTCAAGGCATCTAAAACTTTTCTGTTAGTACGTTCAGCAAGTCCGTTGCTAGCTGGATGATAAGGCATGATGCAACATTTTTTAATGTTATATAAATCACACAAGCTAGTTAAAATACTATTACTGAATTCTGGACCATTATCTGAAAGGATTACTTTAGGCATACTATATCTACAAATTATGTGGTCATGGAATGCACTGGCTATAGTTTCTGCTGTTTTGTTCGGGATAGGAACTAGTTCGCAAAATCGTGAAAATTATCGACCATTACAAGCAAATGTTTGTTCCCTTTCTCTGTATCTGCAAAATTTGTCAATATATCCATCGATACTCGTTCCCAAGGAGCTTTAGTTGTTGGGTACATCTGAATTGGATTAGGTCCTGAAACATGTCCCTTGTGCTGTAGGCAAGTTAAACATCTGTCAACATAATGAGCAATGTCCTTAGCCATTTTTGGCCAAAAATATTTCAATCGACCTTGTTGGAGTGTACGATCCTTTCCTGGATGTGCACTTGCAGGAGCATCATGGATAATTTTTAACACAGTTGGTACCAAGACAGCTGGAACAACCAACTGACAACATTTCCTCGGGGCTGTCCCTAGCTTTACTACTCTACACAGTAAATTGTCTAACATAACTAGTTCTTTCAATGGTACTGGCGGTTTATGAATCGGGCGAGTGTCTTGCTTAGTCAAAAATTTAATGACGGGTGCCCATATGGGGTCTTGTCTCTGTTCCATTTCTACTACTGTAGCATCTAATGCTGGGTAATTTAACTGAATCACAGCTACGTGTCGAGAAAACGCATCGGCTACAACATTTTGCTTTCCTGGAATATATCCAAAAGTGGGATTGAATTCTTGAATTGTGAGCAAATATCTAGCAAACTTTAAAACTGGATTCTTATTTTTGAACAAGGGAATTAGTGGTTGGTGATCTGTAAGAACATGAACTGGGTAATTGTAAATTGTATCTCTGAAATGTTTAAGTGCCCAGACAACTGCTAAGGGAACATTACTTTGTAAATATGAAAGTTGTTGTAGGGCATTCAAAATTTATTATCCTGATACATGTGAAAGATGCTGCAACTGGGCCAAGTTTCAGCATCTCAGCCTAAATAGAGAGGGAGAAAAAAAAATAGAAAATTTTTCAACAATATTCAAATAATTTTACAGCCCACAATTGTGAACCAAAATAATTTTTATGACACTTAGCTATGACCTTACTATATAATAAAGAATTTGTTAAAGGATTTTTATCCCAGATGTATTTAGTGCAATAATACAGATTTTTAAAATTTCCCAAAAAAGTATGCAACAAAATGATGTATACCAATATTTATAAAATCAATAAATCTACATAGATAAGAAACGCTATATCATTTTTAGAGGCATAAACTCTACATATACTGTGCAAGTTTCATGTAAATTGAATAATAAATAAAGGCTGTGAAGTGAGATATAGTTGTAAAATATTTACCTCCACAAACGAAGGTCAAAGTTCACCTACCTTTGGGTGAGGTTGATGCCGACCAATATCATTCAAAATTTGCAGCCTTGTAGATAGGCATGGGTTCAATATGGTGTGCAAGTTCCATGAAGATCGCCTGATTAATAAAAGAAAAAAAAATTATTAAAAAAAAAAAATAATAAAAATTAATTAAATATTTGCCACCAGTTATATATGTACAAATATTTATGAAGTAATACCACAATATAACACTAAAAGATACTAACCTAATATAATTGGTCAGAAATATGGGTCCTGAAGGTGGCACTGCAGTGGCACTAGTAGGCCCCTGCCCCATAACCGGGGTCAGCTCCCTCAGGGGCCTTTCTTGGTTTGGTGGTGCGTCTTGTTGGTTTCTGCATCTCCTTGTCCTTCTTACTAAAGTACCAGTCCCGTATGTCCAGCATGAGGAGTAACTGGTGCAAGAAGTGAGGCGGCAGAAGATGGGATTGTGGGGGGGGGGGGCGCGCGGGCTGCGAGAAGCTCCCTCACACTGCTGGCGGAGACGCCACCACACTCTTCACAGTGCGTGATCTACGCATTGCGGCCAGCTAGTACCTTCTACGGAGAGCTCGCATGCATCTAGCCTTCAGCGCTTTCCTCTTGTTCGTTTGGTACGTCATATTGCAGTACAAATAGCCCAAATAACTATTTTGGGAGCGCTGTTCTGGGAGAGCGCGTCAACGATACACCCACTCCCTCAGGGACACACAGAGTGACTGAGCCTCCTATCCCCACATCTCCCTCACACGAGACAGTTGCCAATAAGTGAGTTTATATTAGTTTCATGCATATACGCTATTTTCCACGCTATTACAAAATATTAGACTTCTACAACGTAAGACACAATACCGCACGGCGCACCCAGGCCGCGAGGACCGGATTGGGGAAACTTGCAGCAGGAAATATGACTCTAATTACGTTATTTATCAAGATAACATAAAACGGTTTGCAGCACAGTGTTGCCACAACGTTGTAGTATTTTTCGTAATTTTTCGTAAATATTCCATTTTTCTTCGGATTTTCGGAAAAATGCTCCCTAAGGCTTCACGTTCTGTTGCGCTATAATTTTTCTCTTCTTTAGATAATGTACGGCTAGCATAAGCTATTGTGTGATCTCTGTGACCTTCTGTTTGAAGTAATGCAGCACCTAAACCTATGTCACTAGCATCTGTAACCAACGTAAAAGGTTTAGAAAAATCTGGATACCTAAGGACAGGTGACGAAATCAAGGCTCCTTTGAGTTTTTTGAATGACTGATCCTGGGACTCTCCCCAAACAAAGGGTTCATCTTTTCTTTGCAACTTGTAAAGTGGAGCGGCTATAATAGAGAATCCAGAAATAAATGAACGATAAAATCCTACAAGACCTGTGAACTGTCTTACGGCTTCTGCGGTACGAGGCGTTAGAAAATCACGGGCAGCAATAATTTTTGATTCATTCAATGTAATACCTGAAGGTGTAACTGTATGACCTAGGAAATTAATGTTCTCTTTTAAAAATGAACATTTTGCAAGCTTTATTTTTAAATTAGCTTCAGCGAGCTTTGCAAGTATTTTTTCAAGGTTCTGGAAATGAGTCTGAACATCTTGCGACATGATTATGAGATCATCAAGGTAAACTAGAAGTGTACTTCCTATCAATCGACAAAATAGATTTGTCATGAGCTGTGAAAAAGTTATTGGACTACTCCGCAAACCAAATGGCATTCTTTTGAAATGAAAATGACCATTGGGAGTACTAAAGGCTGTCAATTGTTTACTTTCCTCATCAAGGGGGATTTGCCAGAATCCCTGCAACAAATCTAACGTTGAGAATACTTTATTTCGACCAATACTTTGCAACAAATCATTTAGAACTGGAAGTGGGAAATGATCAGGTATTGTTACTCTGTTAAGCTTTCGATAATCGATTACAGGTCTCCAAGTCCCATCTCGCTTTGGTACAAGAATCAATGGAGCGTTCCATGGTGAATTACTCGATTCGATTACATCACTCTGTAGCATTTCCTCTATAAGTCTATCGGCTTCTGCTCTCTGAGAATGGGGAAGACGGTAAGCTGGTACATAAATAGGGGTAGTTCCTTGTTCAAGTGGAATTTTATGTGTGATAAGAGGAGTGAGACCTAACTTTTCTCCTGGTTGGGCAACAACAGCTCTATTCCTGTTCAAAATTTCCAAAAGCTGAGCCACAGAGTCAGGAAAATCAGTAGGACTGAGGTGTTGCGCTTGTACCTCTGGCTGAGATCATTGTTCTCCTGGCGTGAGAGTACAAACAGTATGATCCATGGAGACATCATCCACAACTCACACCGGTAACGAGTAATGGGCAAAATCTACAACATGGGTACCAGACTGGAGATGGATGTCGGCATTACTAGTGTTTGCAATAAATAATGTAACAGTACCGTCCTACACTGTGTGCCAGGAGGGTTCAACAAACGTACCATTCACTTTACATGTTTCACTTTCCGCAATCACATCCGACAACTCAGGCACTCCCTGAACCTTAACTCTTATTCTGGTGAGAGAATGAGAGTGCAGCACAGTGTCAGTAGCCGTGGAACCACTGACTTCAGAGATGGAAGCTGCCAGGCGAGCAAGACAACGAGAATCTGTTAGGGCGTCCCCTTCCAGAAGATCCCGATACTCACTCTCCTTAACAACTGCACCACTACGATGCTTCAATCGAGTGCCTATTTTCTCGGGTATGCTAACACGACAATGATCTGACAAACCTACGCTAGCAAGGCGTGTGTCAACGAAATTAACGTAGTCTGAATGAGTATTGAACTCATGGCCCTGTCGATACATGCTACACAAGGGTATGATATGGTCTTTGATACTTATGTTCCAACGATGGGGAAACAATGCAATATTTTCATCAATCATGGTGTACAGACCTAAGAGAATGTCTCCAGGAAAATGAATAATGTCAACAACTAAACATGTTATAGACAATGTGACATCATTGAACTTGAGTGGGAGGTCAATTTCACCCTGAACTTTTACTTTATTTCCTGAAATACCACTTAGAAAAGGAATGTGTGACTGTTTTAAAGTAGTTGGGTGCTTACTTTCAATGTCTCTAAGAGCTGAAGGCTTGACAATATTAATTTTTGCACCTGAATCAAGAAAAACTTTTAAAACTCTACCATGTACAATGGCTGATACAAGGGGACCATCACTTGAGACTGGACAAGTTACTACTTTTGACTTATGTTGTCTGGGATATCTGCGTCTTGTCTGGGTTAAATGTACTGTGGTTCCGTCAACATCTACAACTGGTCTAGAGTCAGTGTCCTCCTCTGTCAAGTGTCCAAATCTATTTTGAGTATCTACTGCATACACAGGGAGGGCACTAGGATTGGCTAGCTTGAATTGGTTAGCGGATGGCCTTGGGGGTTTCCCAACGACATGGAGTGAACATTCTGAACTCCAGCATTCTGCGACTGCGTATTATAATTTGAAATTGCATTATAGTTGGGCTGGGAGTTGTAATTACGAGGGTTCTGATAATGTCTTGGACGCTGTGAGCCTCGCCAAGACTGACCGTGGGAGTTACGAGGTGGAGATGCCCTTTGCCTGGCTCTACAATCTGCAGTGTGGTGACCAACTTGCTTATGGTACTTGCAATATGGTAGCCTAGGATGATTAGATTGACGAGGGGACCGAGAGAATTGTCTAGGAGGTGATGATCTAGGTGCGGACCAACAGTCCCTTGCGATGTGGTTACTTTTACCACAATGCCAACATGAGGAAGCGGATGGTTGTGGACTATGGCGTTTCGGCAATTTATGAGGTGGCGAATTTGAATTTGACTGAGGGCTACGAGCATGGGTGCTGTTCTGCGACCAAGAGTTTTGAGAATTTGTGGGAGGCTGCTGAGAGCTTGTTACTACATTTACCGTGTCAGAGGGTGGCAACAGTTGAGCACTTCGGGGAGCTAGTTTATCGGCAGCATTGTTAATAGCTTCAAACACTTCACCAATTTCATGTTTAACACCAAAATTTGTTGCTCAATGATTGGCTTAGTATGCTCGGGGGCAAAATGCATTAAAGTACCAAACGCTATCATTTTAGCCATAGACTCAGGGGACAGATTGTCGTCTTTATCTAACCAAGTCGAATTATTCATAGCCGACACTAAGGCATAAAGATACTGATCGAGACGGCTAGTAAACGCATTAAACGACTCACCAGGCTGCATGGTGGCATTGGCAATTTTCTTGACTAATCTATACGTGTCAAGGTCTCCTTTATTAACAAAGCGACGGCGAAAGAAATCTTTAAATTCAGACCAAGACTGGAGGCTAACAATGGCTTTCTCATCAACAACGAAACGTGCATCACCTCTGGTTGTGTCTACAGCTGACCGTGCAATTGCCAAGTATTCGGCATCAGTAGGCTTAGAAAAACGTGCAACTGTTTTCGCTTCAACCTTACTAAACCAAGATTCTAAAAGGCGCGATTCGCCAGCAAAAAAGGAATAGCCATTTCCTGAGCTGATCTGTGGCCATTGGGATGAGCAATTGCTCCTGTTGAGTCTGAGGGAGTTTCAACAGTGGTAGGCATTGTTACAGCCGTGGAATTAATATTTGAACGCAGATTATAATTAAGTGCACCTGACATCAGATATAGTATACACAAAAATAAACACTCAAAAAAATATCAACTTTGCTAAAGTAAAAAAATTGGCAGAAATAAAATTATTAAATTGGGCTAGGCAAGAAAATAATTAAGAACAAGCAAATTGTGAATTAATTTTAGCAATCTTTCATTAAAAGAATGACTGGAATTAGATGTATGTAAATTAATTAAACCAAACTAAGCACAGTAATTTAGAATAAAAACTAGAAAATGCAATTGCAAAATTTCATTAAAAAGATTCAACACAACAAGTGGCAACGCATGAAAAATGGATTTAGCAAAAACAAATTGGACACAGGCACATGGGTAACATGCTATGATAAAAGTGTAAAGTAAAATGCGTAAAGGATTAATTTCAAAGTTAGGCCTGGAGAAATATCAGAATTTTTCTATGTTCAATTGTCTATGGGAATCTCAAAAATAAATTTCTATTATGCAAAATATACTACTAGTGTCGGGGTGTCACAGTTCTCGTTAGTGAAGGATTAAAGCAACAGTAGACTGGATCTCCTCTCCAGGTGGTTGCTCCGACAATAACCCTTACTCACCGTCGTTCTACGGGTCTTCCCTCGATCCTCTAGGCTCCACTGCACGCCCCGGAGAGTACCCCAGTCGATCTCACAACCGGCCTTAAATTGCAAGATGAGTGGGGGCACAGATCGTTCCCTCAATCTGTGGCCCGCCCCGACACAGAACTCTTACACAGCCTTTAAGGTCGCCAACTGGTGTTTTTAGGTGTCCAGTAACACTGCAGTGGTGAGGTGTAATTGTGGTAATTGTGGTAAGAGCAATTTCAAATAATATGGTATCAGGCAGGTCACTCTGCTTTACTTCATTACACGGTCACAAGATAAATGGAGGGGATGATATCAAACACCAAAGAGTTTTGGTATTTTACTTAAAAGACAACGAGAAATATATATGCATCAATGTATCAGGAATAATATATGACAACTGCTCAATTCATAGCAGAATAATCTGGAGCGCACCGATATGGCAACACCGGCAGCGCCACGCGTCACCTGTCAGATGTCAGCTGACCGGGACCCTCGCGATCGTGAGAACAGACTAGTACTTGTTTTCTAATTCTATCACGATCCCCGTTTATTTAACTTTTCGCAAAACACTGTATTCAACATTCACATGGCATACTTATGATTTCACTGGCCTCACGATCAATATCTTATTCACACTGCACTCACAGTGACTTTTCACCGTACCAAAAGATTACTCTATTCTTAATAATATTTACTGTGAATGCACTCGCTTGATCACTGAACTTTTCTTTAAATCTATACTTTCTCTTAAAGATTATCACTGGCAATCACTTCACGTATATGATACTATTCAGTACACAGGCATGTACATAGATAAATCATAATCAAATCACAGGCATATATATATATAAATCATGGAGATCAATACACAGGCATTTATATCAATAAATCATGGAGATCAATACACAGGCATTTATATCAATAGATCATAGAGATCAACACACAGGCATTTATATCAATAAATCATGGAGATCAATACACAGGCATTTATATCAATAAATTCTAGGCTCATAGCCTAACACCAATATCTGGTTTACTACCAATATATATAATAATAATAATCACAGGAAATTAATAATAGTCACAGTAAATTCTTTGATGAATCCTGGTGCTTGCACACACCCACACATAGATATATATGTAAACTGATACTGTGAGCGCTCTGGGTAGCCTCACCACACACTGTGCTCTCTGTGACTTAGACTCAGGTGAGACTTGCTCACGACATATAAAATATCCTGACAAGAAAATATATAGCTAACTAAAGGGGAAATGGGAGGGTAACTGTAAACACCTACTTCACCTATCCTAGGATGACAGTTGGGTTGTAGCTCCTGGTCCAGGCTCTCGCCTCGTTCACCCTCCAGAAACACAAGCCAACGCCTTAGGATTTTCGCGTCTCGCCGCTTTCTGTACACTGCAGGTCCGTGCTCCTTCCTCTACAGTACGTCGCAGGGTTGAAGTCGGTCTCCTGGCCGTCAACTTTCCTCCCAACTACGGCAGCCAGCCTACGTCTCGGCGGTCGTCGCACGTTTCCCAATTAGTCCTTGTCACTGTACTCCCAGAGGAACTGCCTCTCACCACTACGAAGTCACTGTGAAGTTATCAGCCGTCCCAGACGATACTGCTTAAGCTCCACACGCACAGCACCCGACTTCAGAGCACTTGAAGCTCACTTCACTGTCAATTCCCTCGTCGTCTAGATATATCGCTAGGTATTTGGGAAGACTTCTCGACGTGCTTGCATCCAACTGTTGACTCGTAGGGTTCCACGAAGGTGGGGTTACTGTCAAACTTGACAGGATCGTCGATCACACGTTCAACCTGGTTGACAAGGCGGTCAACCCGGTTCACTCACGGTGGATTGGCCCGGCCACTAAGCTGTCTCTTATACTGGTGAACTGCCAAGGACGTCACACGTCGATGCCCGGCCCACTTCTTGCAACGCACCTGTCCCTGAGCACTTGTTGCTCAATATTCTGTCAATTCCTTATCTGAGCCACATCTGGGTTGCAGGAAGACCTCACAGAGTGCGCGCTAACAACTGGAGACGCTTACATCCACCGGAGTTCGGTAAATCCGTCACTCTGACAGGATGACCGATCGCACGTCCTGCCTCTCGGACGTGTCGTGAAAGACTGATAGCGCTAAGGCGCCACCACGGCTGGACTCCCCCTGCCTATGTGACGTCACTTTTCCAAAGTCGGTTTTCATTGGCTCCCAGTGCCACGTCGCTGACGGTGACCAATCTGGCGACACTGACGTCACACAGTTTTGGCGGGAGAACAGACTCGCCAGCGCCATATTGGCTCCCTAAAGGGCCTATCCCACAGGCCAAAATGCTATATTTTCGCAAATTTCTCGGCTCATCGAGAATACTGTTCTCTCCCCCATATGTTCAATTGATGCCTGCAATGTAGAGAACGCTCGAGAATAGTGGACATGACTCTTACAGCAGGCGTGGGAGAATTAGAAGGGGGGGAACACCGTCACATACCCCTCCCCTTAAAATAAGAGTCATGTCTGGTTAGTGCATGCGGGACAACGCATCTGCGACTACGTTGTCCTTTCCACTGAAAATCTTGGCTTCCAGCCAGTATTGCAGCCGTCAATGTGTGACACTCCTCATGTGTCTGCAGACCGTCTTCAAGGTCATCCTTGGCGTCCACTGCTTACCTATCGTGGACCGAGGGCTCCACACCTCGTGTCCGTTCACCAGCTGGAACTGTGAGAAGTTTAACGGTTCTGCCACTACTTGACGATTTCCACTGTCAGCCTGATTTTCCCTGGGCCTCCTCACCCAAGAGAAAAGATGTTGTAGTTGCCCAGCCACTTCTCTCGACGTTGAACGTCGCATCGTGGTCACCCCTAGGTAACCCGCAGAGTTAACAGCGTGCAACGGACTCAACGCTGCCGCTCTGCACTTGGCTGGCAACGCTACTTGGCCTCTCGTACCTGGAGAGGCTTTTCCGACCTCCATCCTTACAGGTTTACACTGTCTTACTAATATGTCTTCTTGCCTGTTAAAGTGAGTAGCTTTCTCGGGACCAATACGTCCTCCTTTGGCCTTACATATCAACTTGGGGAATTCTGTCTGCTGCACCTCCTCGAGACGAGTGCGGTCCACCCCGAGAGAACTGGCGAGGGTCACCTGTACCTCACCTTCTGGGCTGCCTTCGCCCTCCACTCGCTCTCCGGGTTCCATGACGAGGTGATCCATTCCCAGGCCGTTAGACGTCTCCTCGTCGGCCTTATCAGATCCACGTCCTCCTTGTCCTTCGCACTGCCTCGGAATCATAGCACAGACAGGGAACGCCTCCATGGCGATTCCTTTCTCGTCCCCACAGGCGTCGAACACTCCGCCTTTCTTCTCGAAGCGCTCCAAGCACTCCTCGTCCTTCACGAGGTTCGGTAAGACACGTCCTCCACATGCGTCATTTCCCAAAATGACCTGTGCCTCCCTCGTGGGCATCGTCGCACAGACCCCCACTACTAGGGTTTGGCATCCATAATCCGAACTCAGGGTTACCCGGTGTAGGGGCATCTGCACTGGGCCTCCCACAGTGTTCACACTTGCCTCACCTACACAGGTATTCTCGTGACACTCAGGGAAAAGGGTTCTGCTCACCAGGGTAAATTCCGCCCCAGTATCTCTCAGCATCATTACCGGGATAGGGTCTGCGTCCCCCACCCTTACAGTTCCCTCACGCACGAATGGGTTAGCCTCCTTCTTCCTACATACGGGTCCATCCCGCACTCCTTCAGCTAACTGGTCCTCTACCCGCACAAAAGCAACGTAACCCCGCTGCTTAGGACGTCTGCATTCGCGCGCCATGTGTCCTATTAACCCGCAGTTGAAACAGCGGATCCTTCTTCTTCCTCGGACTTCTCTTGCGCCTTCCAAAGACTCATGCTCAGCTTCTCCGGCCGTGACGATAACAAGATCTCTTGAGCTCTCCCTCGGTGACTTCTTCGGCGGTTCCACAGCACTCTTCTGTCCTCTGCTGTCTCTATTCGAGGGGTAGGACCTGACAGAACTCGGTCCTGTCCTCCATCCGTCCGACCTTCTATTATTCCTCCCATAGCTGGAGAATGCGGGTGGTCGGTGCTGTCCCTCTCGACGTGGAAGTAACGCTTCTTCTAGCATGTCTGCTCGATCGGCCGCGGCTCTCGGGTCCTTGATGTCCGCTTCCTTTACTCTCACCCTAATCTCGGGAGAGAGCACGGACATGAACTTTTCCATGACCATCAGCCCCTTGATGTCTTCAGCCGATCTTGCTCCTTCCGACTCCAGCCATTTCAAGAATTTCCTTTCCATGTCCCTCGCCGTCTCCGCATACGATTTTCCTGGCGATTGGGTACATTCTCTGAACCTTTTCCTATAGCACTCCGGCGTCAGCTTGAATGAATGGAGCACGGCTCGTTTTACTGCATCGTAGTTGGTACATTCCTGGAGATCGAGCATATTGTAAGCTTCACGAGCTTCACCAACGAGCCTTCCTTGAACTAGCTCCGCCCACTCTGCCCTCGGCCACTTCTTCAACGTAGCGACCCTTTCGAAATGCTCGAAGAAGCCCTCAGCCTCATTAGGCACGAAGACGGGCAAATCCCTCTCTCTCACTCGGCGGTCTTCCTGCTGTTGTGGTGGGGCAGTTGGAACTAGTCCTAGCTCAGCTCGCTTCAGCTCAATCTCCTTGTTCGCTTCAACCTCCTGCAGCTTCGTCCTAGCATCTATTTCGCGCTCCTTCAGCTGTGCCTCTCGTTCTTCTCTTCGCAGCTGTGTTTCTCTTTCTTCTCTGCGCTGCTGTGCTTCTCTCTCTGCTTCCTCGCGCTTCAGCTGTGTTCTCTTTCTTCTCTGCGCAGCTGTGCTTCTCGCTCTGCTTCCTCGCGCTTCAGCTGTGCTTCTCTTTCCTCTCGGCGCAGCTGTGCTTCTCGCTCTGCTTCCTCGCGCTTCAGCTGTGCTTCTCTTTCCTCTCGGCGCAGCTGTGCTTCTCGCTCTTCTCTGCGCTGCTGTGCTTGTGCTTCCAGCTGCAGCTTCATTATTTCCAGCTTGACACTGCGCCTACTGCCACTGGATCCCCGGCTGCTGCCACCGGTACTCAGGTTCTCTCCCACACTAGCAGGTGTCTGTGGCCGCTCCTCTCCGAAGGCTTCATCACGTGCCTTGAGCTGTGCCATGATCTCAAGTCTTCTTTCTCCCACTTTGGAAGCTCTCAACTTGATCCCAAAGTGGTCGGCGATCGTTTGCAGCTGTGCCTTGGTGCACTCCTCCAGTACTTGTTCGTCTCTCGTGTCAATAAAACTGGCTACTTTATCATCCTCCATCTTGTGACTGTGAGTGAAAACTTAGGCCTGATATCTAATACCACAATTACAACCTTGATCTTGCTCGTTATCCTGGCAAGGTCGGGGTGTCACGGTTCTCGTTAGTGAAGGGTTAAAGCAACAGTAGACTGGATCTCCTCTCCAGGTGGTTGCTCCGACAATAACCCTTACTCACCGTCGTTCTACGGGTCTTCCCTCGATCCTCTAGGCTCCACTGCACGCCCCGGAGAGTACCCCAGTCGATCTCACAACCGGCCTTAAATTGCAAGATGAGTGGGGGCACAGATCGTTCCCTCAATCTGTGGCCCGCCCCGACACAGAACTCTTACACAGCCTTTAAGGTCGCCAACTGGTGTTTTTAGGTGTCCAGTAACACTGCAGTGGTGAGGTGTAATTGTGGTAATTGTGGTAAGAGCAATTTCAAACAATATGGTATCAGGCAGATCACTCTGCTTTACTTCATTAGCGGTCACAAGATAAATGGAGGGGATGATATCAAACACCAAAGAGTTTTGGTATTTTACTTAAAAGACAACGAGAAATATATATGCATCAATGTATCAGGAATAATATATGACAACTGCTCAATTCATAGCAGAATAATCTGGAGCGCACCGATATGGCAACACCGGCAGCGCCACGCGTCACCTGTCAGATGTCAGCTGACCGGACCCTCGCGATCGTGAGAACAGACTAGTACTTGTTTTCTAATTCTATCACGATCCCCGTTTATTTAACTTTTTCGCAAAACACTGTATTCAACATTCACATGGCATACTTATGATTTCACTGGCCTCACGATCAGTATCTTGTTCACACTGCGCTCACAGTGACTTTTCACCGTACCAAAAGATTACTCTATTCTTAATAATATTTACTGTGAATGCACTCGCTTGATCACTGAACTCATCTTTAAATCTATACTTTCTCTTAAAGATTTATCACTGGCAATCACTTCACGTATATGATACTATTCAGTACACAGGCATGTACATAGATAAATCATTGATCGAATCACAGGCATATATATATATATATAAATCATGGAGATCAATACACAGGCATTTATATCAATAAATCTTGGAGATCAATACACAGGCATTTATATCAATAGATCATAGAGATCAACACACAGGCATTTATATCAATAAATCATGGAGATCAATACACAGGCATTTATATCAATAAATTCTAGGCTCATAGCCTAACACCAATATCTGGTTTACTACCAATATATATAATAATAATAATCACAGGAAATTAATAATAGTCACAGTAAATTCTTTGATGAATCCTGGTGCTTGCACACACCCACACATAGATATATATGTAAACTGATACTGTGAGCGCTCTGGGTAGCCTCACCACACACTGTGCTCTCTGTGACTTAGACTCAGGTGAGACTTGCTCACGACATATAAAATATCCTGACAAGAAATATATAGCTAACTAAAGGGGAAATGGGAGGGTAACTGTAAACACCTACTTCACCTATCCTAGGATGACAGTTGGGTTGTAGCTCCTGGTCCAGGCTCTCGCCTCGTTCACCCTCCAGAAACACAAGCCAACGCCTTAGGATTTTCGCGTCTCGCCGCTTTCTGTACACTGCAGGTCCGTGCTCCTTCCTCTACAGTACGTCGCAGGGTTGAAGTCGGTCTCCTGGCCGTCAACTTTCCTCCCAACTACGGCAGCCAGCCTACGTCTCGGCGGTCGTCGTACGTTTCCCAATTAGTCCTTGTCACTGTACTCCCAGAGGAACTGCCTCTCACCACTACGAAGTCACTGTGAAGTTATCAGCCGTCCCAGACGATACTGCTTAAGCTCCACACGCAAAGCACCCGACTTCAGAGCACTTGAAGCTCACTTCACTGTCAATTCCCTCGTCGTCTAGATATATCGCTAGGTATTTGGGAAGACTTCTCGACGTGCTTGCATCCAACTGTTGACTCGTAGGGTTCCACGAAGGTGGGGTTACTGTCAAACTTGACAGGATCGTCGATCACACGTTCAACCTGGTTGACAAGGCGGTCAACCCGGTTCAGTCACGGTGGAGATACAAGGTATCATCTGGGAGAGGAAATTCTTCAGAAGTCAGAGAAAGAAAAAGACTTGGGGGTTGATATCACGCCAGACCTGTCTCCTGCAGCACATATCAAGAGGATAACATCAGTGGCATATGCCAGGCTGGCCAACATACGAACGGCATTCAGAACTTGTGTAAAGAATCATTCAGAACTTTGTATACTACATGTCAGGCCAATCCTGGAGTATGCAGCCCCAGCATGGAGTCCATATCTGGTCAAGGATAAGACTAAACTGGATTAGGTTCAAAGTTTGCCACCAGACTAGTACCCGAGCTGAGAGGTATGAGCTACGAGGAGAGACTACGGGAATTAAACCTCACTTCGCTGGAAGACAGAAGAGTTAGGGGGACATGATCACCACATTCAAGATTCTGAATTGAATTGATAGGGTAGATATAGACAGGCTATTTAACACAAGCGGCACACGCACAAGGGGACACAGGTGGAAACTGNCACTCCCCACACTACACAACAAACTTCAACGCCTGATCTCCAACAGTCCTTGGACCAAATACTCTCTCTGACTGTGTTACCAACCTTTCATCCTACTCTCTTTCTAAGCACAGCAAGAACTCCTTGGTCTTGGTCGTTCTTTTGCTACTTCCCCTGGCCCACGCTGTGGCACTGTCTCATTAGTTCCTTTGACAGGTTTGTCAATTCTAACTCTAGTACTCTTTCGGACCTGTCTGCCTTTAGAGGGGCCTCATCCCCGTTCTTGACAACTTGTTTTCTAAAAATCACCACCTTCCTCGTCGCTTCCAGCTTGCCCTTGCCTCCCAGAAATCTAGCAACTCTATTCTTATCCTACCTTCCGACAAAGGCAATTCGGTGGTTGTCCTTGACCGTGAGGACTACCTCCGAAAAGCAGATGTCTTGCTCTCTGACTCTCGCACTTATGCTCCTCTGACTTCTAACCATTTGGATAGCCTCAAAACTTCCTTTAACCGCAAACTAAGACAACTCTCTAGTCTTTGTCCTCCCTGACTTTGATCTCATTAAACGTTTCCGTGTCATCTGCCCTTTTCTTGCTTATTTCTATGGTCTGCCTAAGACTCATAAACCTGGTGTTCCTCTTCGTTCTATCATTTCTTCACGGGGCTCTGTCAGCTATCCTCTTGCCTCCTGGCTCGCTAAAACCCTGACGCCTTACCTTGGCACTTTTTCCCCTGCCCACCTTCGTCACTCTCAGGACTTCATAGAAAGACTGCGCCTGCAATCCTCTTGTAAGATGATTAGTCTTGATGTCGAGACTCTGTTCACATATGTTCCGCTCGATGACGTTCTCTCTTTCCTTAGACAGAATGCGTCTGAAGGCCTTCTTCCTCTCCCGCTTCCCACTGACGTTTTCCTAGAACTCATTAGACTCTGTGTTGACTCTAACTCTTTCTCTTTCAACGGTAAATATTACACTCAAACTTTCGGTGTCGCTATGGGTTCCCCTCTCTCCCCTGTTCTTGATAATTTCTACATGGAATACTTCGAAACTGTCCTTATTCCTTCTATTGATATTCGTCCCTCTCTGGCTTCGCTATGTTGATGACATTTTTGCTTTATGGCCTCATGGCCTGAGTCTTTTCCAGCCTTTCCTCTCCTCTCTTAACAATCTGGCTCCTTCTATCCATTTCAAAGTTGAGTGGTAATCTAATTCCCTCCTTCCTTTTCTTGGCGTTCACGTTCACAGATCTGTGTCCGGGTTCTCTTTCTCTGTCTACTGCAAACCCATGCATAGTGGCATGTACATTCACTTCTTTTCCTACCATCCTCCTTCTGTTAAGAAAAGTTTCCTCATCTCTCTCTTCCTCCGCGCTCTTCGTCTCAGCGACCCTCAGTTTCTTGTTTCTGAAATTGCCTTTATCTACAAATTATTCTCTCGCCTTGGTTACCCATTGCATTTCATCAACTGTGACTACTCTCAAGCTAAACGCAATTTCTTTCATCCTAAACCTGCTTCCAACACTAGTAGCATTGTACTATGCCTTCCCTTCATATCTGAACTCAAAACCTTTCGAATACCTTGCGTCCTCGTGACATAAAGCTCGCCTTTCGCCAAAGTAACAAACTTCGTAGCAATCTAGTTCACACTGCTCCTCCTGCTTCTAATGCTGCTGGTGTCTACTCTATTTCCTGTTCGTCTTGTCCTCTCCAATACTTTGTCAAAACTGGCCGTACACTGAATGACAGACTTAAAGAACACAAGAGAAGTGTTAAGTCTGCAGACACTAACAATGCTCTCTTCTGTCATGTGAGGCTTTCCAATCATCCTATTGATTGGTCTTCTTCCAAAATAATCTTTCCTGCCTCTACTCTACACAGACGCCGTCTTGTTGAATCGGCTCTTATACACAATGTACCCAACATGAACTTGAGTCCTGGCTTTGTTGCTGTGGACTCTTCCCTTTCACAGTATATACTTAAATGTTCTAATCTTTCTAACAAACGTGACCTAACATAAGCTTACCTTTCCATTTATCTTTCTTTCTCTTTCCTTTTCTTTCTCTCCTCTTTTTTCCTGTTCATTGTTTTCTTATGTTCCCTTACTATCCTCTTCATATTCCTATTACTATCTCCTCTCATGCGTTGGTTTTAATAGGAGCTGCCTCGTATGGGCCAATAGGCCCTTTGCAGTTCTTATTCCTACTACTATCCCCTCTACTACATCTTACTTTGCTCCTCTCCGCTCTTGCCTATTTATCGCCTGCATCTATTTCCTCATCACAATCGACTTGAGAATGGTCCAGGACGGACAGAAACGTCGTCGTCCTTTCACCTTTTAGTGTGTGGTCTGGTCAACATAATGTAACCATGTTATTGTGACTCATCGCCTGCATCAATACAACTCGAAGACAACATCCAAAGTCTGCAACAAACTCAGCCATAGCCTCAGTCTTTGTCTCAACAATGAAAAATTGCTACCAAAATACCACAGCAATTTATACAGATGGATCTCGCATCATTATGAACAACGTATTCTCGGTCACTAGCGCTCTATGGATACCGGAATACCATCTCAAACAGGGATGGCGGTTACCAAATCAACTATCTATATTCACAGCTGAATTATATGCCTTATATGAAGCTCTCCAAATAATCACAACATTACCAATCGAGACATATACAATCTGCAGTGACTCCAAGAGTGCGATTCAAGCAATTACGTACTCTTCTTACCCATGTCCTCAACTTCTTCATGAACATCTATTGAACGGTTATGATACCTCTATCCAATGGGTCCCAGCGCATTGTGGTATTCTCCATAATGAACTAGTAGATCAACTAGCCAAAGCAATGCACAACACGCCTCACATTGCCCATCATCCAATTCCCCATGTTGCATGTAAAGGTGCCTTCAAAAATATCATCATCCAAGATTTTGCGACGAAATGGAAAACGTCATACACACCTTTGTACTATGGGTCCATTAAAAAGAAATGGGAAACTTGGAAACATGTCAGGTATATAAGCAGAGAAGTTGATATAACGATGGCGAGATTAAGGCTGAGACACACCAAACTGGCAGCAAACAGCTCTAAGTACAGAACAGACATCAACGAGCTCTGCATCCACTGTCAGGTGCCTGAAACAATCAAACACTATCTCCTTCACTGCTTCCTACATTATAGTGCCAGAGTAAATTTCAAACAAGTTCTTATCTCACTTAAAATACCCTTTACCACTGGCAAAGTGGTTTACCTTCACCTTTACCTTCAAAGCACTGGCTAAATATCTCCAATTCACCAACAAATTGGGTCACATTTGACCCGCGCCACATTTATACCTGGCGCCACCAACAGCTAAACACAGGAAACAAATGCTTCGTCGCAGCCCCAAGGATCAGCTGACGCCATAAACACAACACAGCTTTGAAGGCAACATCCAGGAAGAAGGTGGTAATAGTTTTTTGGATGAGAAAGCCACAATAAAAGCAACATTTGCAGAAATGCTAAAAAAAATAACTCTGAAGTAATGACTGCAGTGATGGGGGTGGCCATGAAAGCAGCCACCTCCCAGGAGGCTGCACGCTCCACTAGCCAACTGCTGGAAAGGAACAGATCAGTGGTTGCTGTGGGTATTAAAGAGCAGGAAGGTTCTAACAGGACAGAGTGGAATGACAAGGACAAAACAGCAGTGAATGAAGTACTGAAGGCACTAGACATGGAAGGGGCTGAGCATAGCATTGAGAAGGTTTTCAGGCTAGGTTGGAACAACAAAGACCGAGACCGAGTGATAAAGATAGTGTTTGCAAACGAGAGCACAAAGGAGAAGATTCTATCAAGGAAGAGCACCCTGAAAAACGTGGTAAAATTAAAAAAAATGTATTCCTCCAAAGAGACATGACAAGGGAGGAGAGAGCCGTGGCGGCAGAAGCAAGGAAGAGGCACAGGGCGAGAGGGGAAAACCAGGAAGTCACAGCTCCCAACACAACACTCCCAGAGGCGAGGGGGGGAACCCACAACCAGCTACCCAGTAACACCAGAGGGGAGGACAACCCCGCCACCCTCCTCTGCATAGAAAACCCACCTACCCCAAACCCTCCCTACCCCCACTCAAATGTTCAGCCAAATCTCCCTCCCCCCACACCCAATCCCCACCCTCGTACCCCCTCTCCTCCTCCCGTCGAGTCCTCCCTCCCCCCCTTTCCTTCCTGTCCTCCCTCCCCTTTCACCCCATACCCTCCCTGTCCCTCCCCCTTCAGTGGATCCCCTGCCCCTCATCTCAGTATCCTCTGAGACCCTGTTATTCACCTCGCAGGTCCTCACACCCATGGAACAGCTTCCCCCACCAGCAGAACACACACCAAGGAGGCGATTTGAGAAGGGACAGAAGAAAGCGAGCCTCAAAGCAATGTACACTAACATAGATGGAATTGCAAATAAAGCAAATGAGCTTGAAGAACGGGTGCTAATGGAAAACCCAGACATAATAGCCCTCACAGAAACAAAGCTCACGAAAACGATAACAAACGCAGTGTTCCCACAGAACTATTATGTTATGAGGAAAGAGAGGGAAGGAAGGGGAGGTGGTGGTGTAGCCCTGCTGGTAAGAAAAGGCTGGGATTTTGAGGAGATGGTTATTCAGGGCTGTGAAGGTTTCAGTGACTACATAGCAGGTACCATAACAAATGGAGGGAAAAAAATTATAGTCGTAGTCATGTATAATCCACCAATAATGAAAGAAGACCTAGACAGGAATATGATATAAACAACATGGCCGCCATTAACATAATAGAAAGAGCAGCTTCTGTTGCTAGCAGGAATGGATCTGGACTACTAATTATGGAGACTTCAACCATGGAAGATAGATTGGGAGAACAGAGACCCGCATGGAGGACCAGAAACATGGAGAGCTAAGCTGCTGGACGTGGCAACAAGAAACTTCTAAGCCAGCACATCAAAGAACCAACAAGAATGAGAGGAGAAGATGAACCAGCAATGNCAGTATCTATGACAATCATCACTTTAATGATCAAAATTGCAGATATTTTACAGCACATGATGTAAGCAATGTATTAACACAATCACAATATCTCTGTAATTAAATTGAACGTAAGATCTCTAAGGAAACACTTCGATGATGTTGTGCCTTGATTGAAACTGTGACACAAAATTCTCTTTTATTATACTTACTGAAACGTGGTTAAAAGAGGATACTACTCAACTCTTTAACATGCCAAACTACTCAGCAATTCACAACTGTCGACCAAATTTAGAGAGTGGTGGTACTGCTCTTTACTACCACCAAGAACTGACATGCTTAAAATAATTAGAACTAGAGACTACTGTGGGGAGTATATCTTCGCCAGCTTCAGAGTCAAGGGGGCTGAGTCTGTCCTCACTGTGGGAGCAGTCTATAGAATTCCTAACACTAATGTGTCCGAATTCAACTCTAACCTTAGAAATCTAATACTAGATAACAGACTGAACAAAACCATCTAATTATCGCAAGGGACTTTAATATTGACCACTGCGTGCCTAAAAACCCTACTGCTGCTAGCTTTCTCAACTGTATGAATTCCTGCTTCCACATACCTTACTCACTAGACCTACTAGAATCACTGATAGTACTGCCACGGCTATTGATCACATCTGAACCAACATAACCTCTCCGCTTACTTTAAGGATAATCATCGATAGCACTACAGACCATTACCCTACATTTCTCCTAACTAACATTAACAAACCACCTCTAGAGACAAGGATGATAAGCTTTAGGCTACACAATGAAACTGCTATAGACAATTTTGTAGCTGCTGCTGCTAATGTCAACTGGGAGTCCGAATTAAGTAACATAGGGGACATCAACCTAGCAGTGCAATCTTTTCTTCAAAAAACTCTCAGACTCCATAACACCCACTCTCCTATGCTAACGAAACAAGTCACAATTAAAAGGCTAAACAATCCTTGGCTTACAAAGGGAATACTTAAATCCATTATTAAAAATCATGACCTTAAGAAGAAGTATAGGTTAGGAATCGTCTCCAAAGAATTTTCAAAGAATTACTCATCATTGCTATCTAAAATAATTAGAAAAGCCAAAATTAAATACTATGAAGATAAATTT
>WNGS01005641.1:13433871-13461736 GCA_020271785.1 Procambarus virginalis
TATCTATTGAGCTATTCAGTCACCTATTTATCCACAAACATTCTGTCTATACCTCTGCCTTTGTCTTTGTCTCTCTCTGTGTCTGTTTATCTCTATTTATTTGTCTCTACCCGTGTCTGTCAGTCTCTCTCTCTCTGTTTCATAGTCTTTACCTCAGTCTCTATTGTGTGAAATTTTTACCCACTATATCTGTATTATTATCTAAGAAATATATTATTTCTATATCATATCTAAAGCATAACAAAATCATATCAAAATCATATCAGAATCACTACTGATTCATTATACATCTGGATCCTACATGACAATGCCTATGATCACATAAGACCATAGGGCCCTTGGTTGCCTACGTGACTTTGTGCATGATTTCTCAAGGATCTAGAAGCTTCTAGAAGGATTTCTTAATTAAAAAACTATTGGAACAATTCAATCGATTTCTGGTACAGATTTAATCAACTCTTAATAAGAATCAATAGTGCTACCAAGTACTACTTATAATCTTTAAATCTTTATCTAAGTATATTATAATCAGATCTTATCTCAATCATATGTCTAGACAGTAAAAATAATCAATCAATATTCATTGAAAGCTACCTTCTCAAGGGAGAGGGGGAGCCAAACTTGGGAGTGAAGGGAGCGCCCACCACGCCTCGAGGGCAGAACGTGTGTGTTTACAAAACAGTGAAATTCTAGCATGCCTAATACCTTACAATGGTACACACACATATCCTTTCTGGGTATATACGACTCTGGTGGCGCAATAAATTTAAATGAACTGGAATTCTATCTTAACCAATTACGGCAACCGATCATTGTTACAGGTGATCTCAATGCAAACCACCCCACATGGAGTAGAGGTACCCAAAATACTGCAGGCACCGATCTATATAACTACTTAGACACTGCACCATATATTCTTCTTTCGCCGCCCTACCTTGCAACCTACTATAACTACAAAACCAATTATAAAGCCTCACTGGACATCTGCTTTGGCTCGGCGCACTTTCAATAAGAACTAGTTTCATACTGGACCCGATATTGGTAGTGACCAGAAACCCTTCATTATAAAATTTACTAACGTTCAGCCACCAACCCCCCCCCCCTTCGCTCCCCAAGTGGGACATTAAGAAACTAGATAAGAAAAAATGGGCCGATACTGTCTGTCTCCCAGATACAGACGATGTAGACCCAAACACGTGACTGTACACAATCATCTCTGCCATAAATTCTGCAGCCACCCAAATGTTCTAGAAAACTTCAGGACATAGATCTAACAAACCACTTAACCGTGGTGGAATGCAGAATGTGCATAAACAGTCACTTTACGCCGACAAGCCGTACAAAAACAAAGACGTCAACCCTCCCTACAGAACTGGGTTAATCTCCGGCGGGCCACAGCAGAAGCAAAAAAAAAAAATACTGTCAGCAAAGCGACCATCATGGGCAAAATTTTGTGATAGCCTCACACCCACTACGCCACATTCAAAAGTCTGGGCTACATTTAACAGCATTAAAGGACGCCCAACATTCCCTTCGTTTCCCCTGATGAACAATGGTTCACTCTGTCAAACACCTCAGGAGCGTGCAAATGTTCTTGCTGAATGTCTTAAAGTTACCCTCTCAACGCCCTTCCTTCATGCCCGAGAACTCCCCCTCAGACAAGAAATTGACCGTACATACTGCTACCCATACTCGGCGTCGACAACATGTACACCTTAAACGAGCTACAATTAGCCTTAACCCGCCTACCTCTTGGCAAGGCACCTGGAGAGGATGGAATTCCATATGAACTAATTAAAGATCTTCCATCAACTGCACATAGTACTATCCTAAACTATTACAACCTATGCTGGACTCATGGAAACATTCCCTCACAATGGCAGACCACTCTTATTCTTCCTTTCCTTAAACCAGGAAAAGACCCATCCCAACCTGTGTCATACAGACCTATTTCCTTGTTATCATGCCTTAGTAAAGTCATGGAAAGACTAGTACATACTCGCCCCCAATAGTACCTAGAGTATAATAATATTATACCGTCACTCCAAGCTGGATTTCGACAGCAATGCTCCACACTCGATCAAATACTCTGTCTTGAACATAAAATACGCACCTCCCTCAGATGCAGTAAATTTTGTATTGTTCTCTACCTAGACCTCAAAGGAACTTTTGATAGCATTCCTCATACTTGCCTCCTCGCAAAGCTTGCACGTTTAGGCGTACAGGGAAGATTATTTTTATGGTTACAGTCCTATTTTACGAACAGGACCTCTAAAGTCTATATACAAGGCAAGTTTTCCGATGGCATCCCAATACAAACGGGTGTCCCACAAGGCTCCATACTAAGCCCAACCCTTTTTGCTGCATTCTTAGCAGATTTACCTAACATCCATCCTGTTCACCTCTCGGCGTACGCCGACGACTTAACATTGTATTATTCAGACAAGCCCTACCTAATACAGTATCAACAATGCAAACAGCACTTGACCACCTCATAGATTGGACACAACAATGTGGCCTTCAAGTTAGTACTACCAAAACCTATTATCAAAATTTCACTAAAAAAAAAAAACTTGCTCATCTATTCACCCTCACAACACACAACACTCCCATCCAACATGTATGAGAACATAAATACCTCAGCATGCACTTAGACTCGCCCACACTTACCTGGAAAGCAAGCATTCAACACCTTAAACAGACGACACAACCCCGACTCACCATACTCAAAGCCCTCACTGGCACCACCTGGGGAGCACACCATAAAATATTGCTCCGTTTCTATACAACCAACATTCGCAGCCAACTAGACTATTGTTGCCAAACATATGCGTCGGCTGCGCCTACTAACCTACGGGGCCTCAAGGCCATACAAAACAATGCCATGCAACTTATATGTGCCGCAATGCGTTCCACTCCTATCCTCGGACTTTACGGGGTAACTGGCCCTCTCAAGCCTAGCCACCAGACGAGACAAAATGTGTGCCAACTATCTGTCACTCTGTACCACTGCTCACCAGACACACCCATACAGATGAAAAATTAACCCAACAGTTAACCCACATAACCCCTGCTTTCCAACCATTCACTAGCAACCTAACGGGGTGAGAATAGCTTGAGCTACCTCATCCCTTTGTGTGTATTTTACATCAATAAACTTATTTCAATTTCAATTTCAATTTCAACTAGCAACCTTTCCTCACACGGGCTACCAATAACCTCAATATAGACTTCTCTCTACTCCAAAACTCGGAAACCCAACTTACTATTCCCCCTATTCCACCTTGGCTTTATACAACTCCTAATACATCAATACAACTCGATAGAAGAGAGCATTGTTAGTGTCTGCAGTCTTAACCTCTCCCGCTTCCCACTGACGTTTTCATCGAACTCATTAGACTCTGTGTTAAATCTAACTCTTTCTCTTTCAATGGAAATTATTATACTCAAACTTTCGGTGTCGCTATGGGTTCCCCTCTCTCCCCTGTTTTTGATAATTTCTACATGGAACACTTCGAAACTGTTCTTCTTCCTTCTATTGATACTCGTCCCTCTCTCTGGCTTCGCTATGTTGATGACATTTTTGCTTTATTGCCTCATGCCCTTAGTCTTTCCAGCCTTTCCTCTCCTCTCATAACAATCTGGCTCCTTCTATCCATTTCAAAGTTGAGCGGGAATCTAATTCCCTCCATCCTTTTCTTGACGTTCACGTTCACAGCTCTGTGTCTGGGTTCTCTTTCTCTGTCAACCGCAAACCCATGCATAGTGGCATGTACATTCACTTCGTTTCCTACCATCCTCCTTCTGTTAAGAAAAGTGTCCTCGTCTCTCTCTTCCTCCGCGCTCTGAACCTCAGCGACCCTCAGTTTCTTGATTCTGAAATTGCCTTTATCATTCTCTCGCCTTAGTTACCCATTGCATTTCATCAACTGTGACTACTCTCAAGCTAAACGCAATTTTTTTCATCCTAAACCTGCTTCCAACACTAGTAGCACTGTACTATGCCTTCCCTTCATATCTGAACTCAAAACCTTTCCAATATCTTTCGTCCTCGTGACATAAAGCTTGCCTTTCGCCAAAGTAACAAACTTCGTAGCAATCTAGTTCACACTGCTCCTCCTGCTTCTAATGCTGCTGGTGTCTACTCTATTTCCTGTTCGTCTTGTCCTCTCCAATACTTTGTCGAAACTGGCCGTACACTGAATGACAGACTTAAAGAACACAAGAGAAGTGTTAAGTCTGCAGACACTAACAATGCTCTCTTCTGTCATGTGAGGCTTTCCAATCATCCTATTGATTGGTCTTCTTCCAAAATAATCTTTCCTGCCNATTTTTCAATTTACTCATATTTTTTCTCTCAATCTCTGTCTGTTATAAATTTAAACTTATATTGTGTGTGTGCATTTGATCTCTTCAGTCCATTAAATTTTCGCAAGCCGTTGCGTCTGGGAAATGTCAGCTGCAATTCACGTGTAGCCATTAACCATCTACTGCCACATAATGTGTACCACCGTCGCTCAGAGTGAGCCGCCATCCCCTGCACCCACTTATTACCCTTTACAAGTTCTTGGCGTACTCGGTTTGTGAAGAAGTTTCCGGAACGGTGAAACTCTTTATTGCTCACGGATACCTCCCAAAGTTCATCCAATGAAGAGAAATGTTAAGAGAGCTGCCACAGTTCCTGCGCACTAAGGAACATAAAGCAGGACTACTTAATAGTGCTCAAAAGTGAGAAGGCGAGGAACACTTGACTTACAATCTTTTTTTTAATCATTAATGAATTTTATACAAAAATTTATTCTTAAATTATTGGTTTTAATATATATGCGTTCCATTTCGAAGTAATAAATAACATCATAATTCACATGCCAACATGCAATCACTATGACTTGCATTCAAGGGGGAACAATGACATCATTAACAGCATCATTAGAATGGTGACATTTAGTGCAACTCGTCGTCTCACGTTTTCATAACGGACAGAAAATGTCCAAAACCTAACTTAATCTATCCCAACCTAAACTAATATAATCTACCAACCCACGCATAGAAAACGTGAATGTTTGCAAGCCATTTTAGTACATCATATTTTGTCCGTTTGTCATTTTGACCTAAAAATGTGATGTATTATTCAGGAGAACGAGTTGTTTGATGAACTCATAACGTGTACATCTTCTTTCAATAATATAAACGGAAAATCGAGGGTAATTAAATAAAAAAATATAAATTCATTACGGCTAATTCTAATCAAAATGCATTGTTTTTTTCACACTTGAGAACAATAGTGCACAGACGGGCTTCCTGTAAGGAGCAATTAACCAGTGATTATTATTTTATGTACTTGTGTGATTGCATTTACTCTTTTCTTCATATGTACGTATGTTTGTGTTCGTATGTATGTACATTTACGATTTATGTTGACTATTTGTTTCTGCAGAATCGAGCCATTACCTCATGGATCCCGCATTTCTAATCGTCAGTTGTCTAATGAATTAACGCCAAACTTTTTCTTCTCTAACTCACACACACGTGTCTACAGGTTTCAGCGTATAGCAGGTGACTAACTCTCAGGTTTTATGTAATCTTCTATTTTATTGTCAACTCTCCCTTCCCTGACTCCTTATGTTCGGGTATGTTTTCAAATACCAGGATACAATGATCATTTCATCCTAGTGTTATTTTATACTGCAAATTTTCAGTGTCTTCCTCATTCTGGGAGAAGATCAGGTCCAGTTGGTTTGGAGTATTTCGTCGCCTTTCTCGTGAGTTCTACTTTACATGCTATGTTTAGAAGTTAATTTCTACAATTTCCATTAATTTCGATCCCCACGTTTCTTCCCCACCATGGGGATTTATGGTTTCTCAATCAATCTATCCATGAATTTCCGTACTCACCTAGTTGTGCTTGCGGGGGTTGAGCTCTGGCTCTTTGGTTCCGCCTCTCAACCGTCAATCAACAGGTGTACAGGTTCTTGAGCCTACTGGGCTCTATCATATCTACACTTGAAACTGTGTATGGAGTCAGCATCCACAACATCACTTCCTAATGCATTCCATTTGTCAACCACTTGACACTAAAAAGTTCTTTCTAATACCTCTGTGGCTCATTTGGGCACTCAGTTTCCACCTGTGTCCCCTAGTGCGTGTGCCCCTTGTGTCAAATTGCCTGTCTTTATCTACCCTGTCGATTCCCTTGAGAATCTTGAATGTGGTGATCATGTCCCCCCTAACTCTTCTGTCTTCCAACGAAGTGAGGTTTAATTCCCGTAGTCTCTCTTCGTAGCTCATACCTCTCAGCTCGGGTACTAGTCTGGAGGCAAACCTTTGAAACTTTTCCAGTTTAGTCTTATGCTTGACTAGATAAGGACTCCATGCTGGAGCCGCATACTCCAGGATTGGTCTGACATATATGGTATATAATGTTCTGAAAGATTCCTTACACATGTTTCTAAATGCCGTTCTTATGTTAGCCAACTTGGCATATGCCGCTGATGTTATCCTCTTGATATGAGCTTCAGGGGACAGGTCTGGCGTGATATCAACCCCCAGGTCTTTCTCTCTCTCTGACCCCTGAAGTATTTCGTCTCCCAAATGATACCTTGTATCTGGTCTCCTGCTTCCTACCCCTATCTTCATTACATTACATTTGCTTGGGTTAAACTCTAACAACCATTTGTTCGACCATTCCTGCAGCTTGTCCAGGTCTTCTTGAAGCCTCAAACTGTCCTCCTCTGTCTTAATCCTTCTCATAAATTTTTCGTCGTCAGCAAACATTGAGAGGAATGAGTCTATACCCTCTGGGAGATCATTTACGTATATCAGAAACAGGATAGGTCCAAGTTCAGAGCCTTGTGGGACTCCACTGGTGACTTCACGCCAATCTGAGGTCTCACCCCCTCACTATAACTCTCTGCTTCCTATTGGTTAGGTACTCCTTATCCCCTGGAGCGCCCTACCAGTTACTCCTGCCTGTTTCTCCAGCTTACGCATCAGCCTTTTATGGGGAACTGTGTCAAAGGCTTTCCGACAGTCCAAAAAAAAAATGCAGTCCGCCCATCCTTCTTTTCTTGCTTAATCTTTATCACCTGATCGTAGAATTCTATTAAGCCCGTATGGCAAGATTTACCCTTCCTGAACCCATGTTGATGGGTTGTCACAAAGTCTCGCCTCTCCAGATGTGTTACTAGGTTTTTTCTCACAATCTTCTCCATCACCTTGCATGGTATGCAAGTTAAGGACACTGGCCTGTAGTTCAGTGCCTCTTGTCTGTCACCCTTTTGTATATTGGTACTACATTAGCCGTCTTCCATATTTCTGGTAGGTCTCCCGTTTCCAGTGACCTACTATACACTATGGAAAGTTGCAAACAAAGTGCTCCTGCACACTCTTTCAATACCCATGGTGAGATTCCGTCCGGCCCAACAGCTTTTCTCACGTCCAGCTCCAATAGATGCTTCTTGATCTCATCACTTGTAATGTCGAACCTTTCCAAGGTCGCCTGGTTTGCTGCCACCTCTCCTAGCGCCGTGACCTCTCCTTGTTCTATTGTAAAGACCTCCTGGACCCTTTTGTTGAGTTCCTCACACACCTCTTTGTCATTCTCTGTGTACCTGTCCTCGCCCACCCTAAGTTTCATCACCTGTTCCTTCACTGTTGTCTTCCTCCTGATGTGACTGTGTAGTAGCTTTGGTTCAGTCTTGGCTTTATTAGCTATATCATTTTCATACCTTTTCTCAGCAGCTCTTCTCACACTAACATACTCGTTCCTGGTTCTCTGGTATCTCTCTCTACTCTCAGGTGTTCTGTTATTACGGACGTTCCTCAATGCCCTTTTGTTCAGCTCCTTTGCTTTCATACATTCCCTAGTAAACCACGGATTCTTCTTTTGCTTCTCTGTTTTTTCCTGTCTGGCTGGGACAATCCTGCTTACAGCCTCCTGACACTTTTGGGTGACATAGTCCATCATGTCTTGTACGGACTTGGTTCTGAGTTCTATGTCCCAATGTATATCCCTTAGGAATTTATTCATCTCCTCGTAGTTTCCCTTTCGGTACGCCAGCCCTTTGTTTCCCAGTTCTTTTTTTGGGGAGATAATTTCTAGCTCAACCAGGTACTCTAACCTCAATACACTACGATCACTGATTCCCAGAGGGGCTTCCAACTTAACTTCCCTTATATCCGACTCATTTAGGGTAAATATGAGATCAAGCAAAGCTGGTTCATCCCCTCCTCTCATTCTTGTCGGTCCCTTGACGTGTGTGTGTGTGTGTGTGTGTGTGTGTGTGTGTGTGTGTGTGTGTGTGTGTGTGTGTGTGTGTGTGTGTGTGTGTGTGTGTGTGTGTACTCACCTAATTGTGCCTGCGGTGGTTGCGCTTTGGCTCTTTGGGCCCGCCTTTCAACTGTCAATCAACTGGTGACTCACACAACTGGTGTGTGTGTGTGTGTGTGTGTGTGTGTGTGTGTGTGTGTGGTGTGTGTGTGTGTGTGTGTGTGTGTGTGTTGTGTGTGTGTGTGTGTTCGTACGTGCAACCCATCCTCCTGTTTAGATGAGTTTGTGTAACTATGTGCGTATGTAGTACAAAGATTGACGTACTATGCAATTAGATAGTAGAATTTTGTACAATTCACTTTATAGATACCGAAGAAATTAAGTTAAACAAATTTAATATTCCAAGGCCTAGCATAGCACACATATGAACCATATTAGGTCTCAGATATCGTGTATTAGGCCTAGGAAGGTTAGGTTAGTTTAGTTTGTCTTTGAAAAATAAATATCAAATGTTTTCCAGTTTGTTTAAATTCAATAGTATCGATTTCTTCTTTCTAATTGTGTTGTATGTCGGTATATGCACTGTGGTCCTCATCGTTACTATATAATTATTACCAAAACAGAAGGATGGGCTGGTTTGTGTGTATGTGTGTGCGTACTAATCTAACCTATGAGTGTCTCATTTCACTATCCTATGGACAGTGAGGTCTAGCTCTTTATACCTCGGCTACTAGCCTTAAACCTGTTGCG
This sequence comes from Procambarus virginalis, assembly GCA_020271785.1. Lineage (NCBI taxonomy): Eukaryota > Metazoa > Arthropoda > Malacostraca > Decapoda > Cambaridae > Procambarus > Procambarus virginalis. The sequence continues at coordinate 13,442,891 of WNGS01005641.1, forward strand.
TTTCAACTTAACTACTCTGACTTTCAAATTCTTTGACATTCTTTGGGCCTTAAAACTGTAGATGGAGGTGGCTTCCACAACTTCGAGTCTTAGAGAGTTCAACTTGTTAATTACCTGTACAGGGTACGAGTACTTTCTTACATCCATTTGGCTCATTAGCGCTTCCAGCTTCCACGTGTGTCCTCTTGTTCTGCTTCCTTTCAATATAAAGGGGATATCCTTATCCACCTCATCTATTATTCCCATTAGTATCTTGTTAGTTGTGATCATATCCCCATTTTTCCTTCTGTCCTCCAGAGTTGTGAGATTTAGTAGGATTAACCAGTGTTCGTAGCTCAGTCCTCTTAGCTCTGGGAGCACTCTTGTTGCAAACTTTGTACATTTAAAATTTTTTGCCTATGTTTTACAAAATTTGGAGTCCATACCGGTGATGTGTAATACAGTATTGGTCGAACAAATGGTGTACAAATGGCTTTGAAGGAGTCCTGATTCAGGTTCCTCAACGATGCTCTTAAATTGGCCAGCGTACCATATGCAGGCGATATTATCCAGTTCATGTGTGCCTCCGGTGTGAGCTTCGGTTTTATACCCATTTTTGGATCTTACTCTCATTTTGATTCCTGTAGCTGCCTTTCCCGAATGGTGTAGATGCTTTCTGGTCTCCTCTCTCCCATTTCCATCCTCATTACCATACACTTGATGGGACTGATTTCCAGCAACCATTTGTTTGACCACGCCTGAAGTTGTCACTAACCTCCTGTGACTTTCTGCAGTACTCATCTGTTATCACATTCATCATCATTTTTGCATCATCTGCAAACATTGACATGTGTGAGCTCACTCCCTCGGCTAGTTCGTTCACATAAATTAAGAACAACAATGGTCACAAGAGAGAGCCTTGTGAGACCCCACTTGTTACATTCCTCCTGCTTGAAACCTCCTCTCTGACTGTGACTTTGTTTTCTGTCCTTCAGATACTTGCCTTTCGTACTATTGGTTGTCTACTGTACTGACTGGTGCAGGCATCAGGAGGCTGTACCCTTCATGTAAACTGTCCGTTGCATAAAGAAGAAGAAGAATGTACTGACTCTGAACCAATTTTCTCTAATATCTACTCTATATATTCTTTCTCACACTCACACACACTGTAGAGATAGGGTATGAGTAAAGTATCTCATGGGTCTGTACTATGGCCCAATTCGTACCTACTATATGTAAACAATCTAATAGAGGAAAAACGGTAATTATTACCAATGTTTGCCGACGATGCTAAATTAATGTGGATAATCTCAACTGAGCAGGACTGCAGTGCATAACAAAATAAAGAAAGCAATCTCCAGAGATGGTCTGGGAAATGGATAATAAACATTATCTCAGACAAATGGATGACTATGAGGGTAGGAATTGGAGCAAGAAGACCTCAAATACCATACTGGATGTGTGAAAGGTAACCTCACACATCAGAAAAAAAAGAAAGAAATAGGAGCGGATATAACTCAAGATCTGAGTTATGTCCTCAAACTCAGTGGTCTGAGTGTGAGACCACTGAGACACACATCAGATTAACGACGCCAGGATTTGCTATACTGGCTAATATCCGTATGGACAATGGTTTCCTTCGAATGCTGTGAGAACTATTATTGACTGTTCTGCCCAAGCATAAAATCCCCTGACTTAATAAACAAAAAACAAAACTATTTAAATTTAAAATATGCAAAAAGACTCGTTCCTCAGGAAATGGAACCGAGCTATGAAGAAAGTATAAGAGAACTGGACCTCACAACACTGAAGAAAAGAAGGAATAGGGCTCACATAGAAACGAAGAACAAGATAATAAGGAGGGTCTGACGAAGGTAATATGAAAGCAATGTTGAAATTAAGGAACAGTAAAACGATAAGTTGTAAGTGGAAATTGAAAACATATATGAGTTACAGATATGTCTGTATTCACAAGAAAGCGAGAAGAGTTCAGATCACATCTAAAACGAAATTTCGAACACAACTGAATAGATTTATGAAACTCTTGAGAAAAACCTGAAAATAAAGAGTGGTAATCTAACATTTCTCCACCTGCTGTGGAGATGGTGTAGGATCCACCTGCTGTGGAGATGGTGAAGAGATGTGCTCTTTTTCCATCTGTTCCTCATCCTCCGGCTCTTTTTCCATCTGTTCCTCATTCTCCGGCTCTTTTTCCATCTGTTCCTCATTCTCCGGCTCTTTTCCCATCTGTTCCTCCTACTCCTCACCAATACCCTTCTTCTGCTCCTCCTCAGCCCCTTATATACATTTCTCTTCAACCGTATTTTATATCTCCTACTGCTCCACCTTCTTGTATTTCTCCGCCACATGATCATGCTGCTACTTGTCAACCCTCCGGGTTATCGCTAAAAGGTCTAAAGTAATCACAACTCAGGAAGCACGCAGCAACTCCTTCCGTTACTCCTGACAATCTCTCTGGAGGCTGACCAAGGAAGAATTATACACCCAATAATATACGTGGGACGTTGTGTATCACAGGACACGAGAGCCGTCACACCAACCTACAATTTCCAGCCAGGGACAAATGTCGCACTCCTCACCTGTCTCTGGTCCGTGTTGTTACAGCGATAATTTTGGCATCCGATTGATGATAAAAATGTATCTATACAACATTTACCAAAATATATATATTACTTAAGTCTTTCTCTGTGTGTGTATCTATCTATCTATGCTATGTATCTCTCTCTCTTTCTCTCTCTCTCTGCCTCTCTTTCTCTCTCTCTCTCTCTTTATATATATATATATATATATATATATATATATATATATATATATATATATATATATATATATATATATATATATATATATATATATATATATATATATATATATATATATATATATATATATATATATATATATATATATCTGAAAACTCACACCCCAGAAGTGACTCGAACCCATACTCCCAGGAGCAACGCAACTGGTATGTACAGGGACGCCTTAAACCACTTGACCATCACGACCGGACATAAGGAAGTGATAGCCGAGGCTATATGAACCACTTCCCCGCCGGCACTCGGATGGTAATCTTGGGCATAGCATTTTATCAAATCACCTCATTTTTTGGGGCAACACGTGAGGAACACAAATGCATTGTGGTTTAAGGCGTCCCTGTACATACCAGTTGCGTTGCTCCTGGGAGTATGGGTTCGAGTCACTTCTGGGGTGTGAGTTTTCAGATATATATATATATATATATATATATAATATATATATATATATATATATATATATATATATATATATATGTCGTACCTAGTAGCCAGAACGCACTTCTCAGCCTACTATGCAAGGCCTGATTTGCCTAATAAGCCAAGTTTTCATGAATTATTATATTTTCTCTAATTTTTTTCTTATGAAATGATAAAGCTACCCATTTCATTATGTATGAGGTCAATTTCTTTTTATTGGAGTTAAAATTAACGTAGTTATATGACCGAACCTAACCAACCCCACCTAACCTAACCTAACCTATCTTTATAGGTTAGGTTAGTTTAGGTAGCCGAAAAAGTTAGGTTAGGTTAGGTAGGTTAGATAGTCGAAAAACAATTAATTCATGAAAACTTGGCTTATTAGGCAAATCGGGCCTTGCATAGTAGGCTGAGAAGTGCGTTCTGGCTACTAGGTACGACATATATATATATGACAGTGTCAGAGCACGGAGGTAGAATTGAAACAAGAATTTCCCTAAGTACTTTTGTATTTAATAATACATCTTCTGAAGTTACAAGTAAAAAGTTAAAGTAAAAAGATTTGGACATATATAGGCAGAAGAGAGTTAAAGTGACGTGAGGTACAATGATACAGTTACCTTTGTTCTTATGTTCTTATGGCCCATACATGGATAATAATAGCATATGACAGAGAATATTAACAATAAATTAGTGAGACGAATGTGTATCAATGATCCTACTCAAATCACCCTTTAATTGATCTATTAAAAATTTATATAAACCACTGCTAATGTTCAAATTACATGATTTTAAAATCTGTATTAAAGCAGATTCAATTATTTTCCTTTTGAAAGTACTTTTACAACTCGTTATTGAAGAAGCCATCTCCCAATCAATTTGGTGAGAATTTTCTGACAAATGAACAAAACAGCATCACTGAATTGACCATGTGTTATAGAGTATTTATGTTGCGAAATTCTACATTTCAAATCTTTAGATGTTTGCCCAACATAGAACCTGTTACAATCTTTACAAGGTATTTTATATATGACACAATTATCACTACAGGGGCTGTTTCTAACTAATAATTTACCAACAGTATTTTCATAGGTAAACAATGCACGTATATCAAAACGTTTCAAGGCCTTGACCATATTTTCAAATCCAGAAAAATATGATAAACATAACACATTCTTTGAGCAAATTTTCTCACTGCAAATATTATTATAATATGTACGTCGTACTTTCCATACGAAAGCACGAAGTACATATAATAATATTTCTTCCATGACAACATTTTTTTATCATTGTACCTCACTACACTTCACCTCTCTCCTGCCTATATATGTTCAAATCTTTTTACTTGTAACTCACCCTTTTGTAGATGTATTATTAAATACGAAAGTACTTAGGGAAATTGCTGTTCAATTCTTCCTCCGTGATCTGACACGATCACATTTTTCTTCACGTGTTAATTTTCCTGATTTACACACACACACACACACACACACACACACACACACACACACACACACACACAGCCAAAACAAAAGGCTGGCATTCCGAAAGGGAAACTATGAGGAGATAAGAAAATTCCTAACAGATATATCATGGGAAACTGAAGTCAGGTGAAAGATGGCCCAAGACATGATGAACTTCATCACGCAGAAGTGCAAGGAAGCAGAAAACAATTTTGTCCCAGTCCAAAAGGAAAACAATGAAATGAAGATGAGACACCCATGGTTTAATCAGAGATGTAGGCTAGTAAGCATGAAAGTAAAAGGGCGAGGAGAAAATATAGGAATAACAGGGCACTTGAAAGCAGAGAAAGATCCTAGAGTGCAGGGAATAAATATGTCAGGATGAGAACAGAGGCAGAAAGACAATACGAAATTGACATTGCAAGCAAGGCAAAGACTCAACCTAAATTGCTGAACAGCCACATCAGGAGAAAAACAGCAGTAAAGGAACAGGTTATGAAAATAAGGATATGGGCAGAAGGATTCACTACAAACGTCAAGGAAGTGTGTGAGGAACTGAATAAGAAATTCCAGGAGGTCTTCACCTTAGAGCAAGGAGAGATTCCAGAGATAAGAGAGGGAATAGTTAACCAGGAACCACTAGAAGAGTTTGAGATTATCAGTGGGAAAGTAAAGAAGTGTTTACTAGAGTTGGATATGATAAAAGCTATAGGCCCAGATGGCATCTCTTCTTGGATACTTAAGGAAGGAGCAGAAGCACAGGGCCTGCCACTCTCCATAGTGTTTAACAAATCACTGGCAACAGGGGAACTGCCAGAAATTTGGAAAGCAGCTAATCTAGTTCCGATATACAAGAAAGGGGATAGACAGGAGGCACTGAACTACAGGCCAGTGTCCCTAACCTGCATACCATGCAAGCTGATGGAGAAGATTGTGCGAAGAAAGCTAGTGGAACATCTGGAGCGATAGAACTTTGTAACACAGTATCAACATGGGGTTCAGGGATGGCAAGTCCTGCCTCACAGGGCTAATTGAATTCTACGACCAGGCAACAAAAATCACGCAAGAAAGAGAGGGGTATGAAAAGGATTGAAACAGAGGATGATAGTAGGAGGCTACAGGACGACCTAGACAGACTAAATGAATGGTCCAACAAATAGCTGCTAAAGTTTAACCCGAGTAAGTGCAAAGTAATGAAACTAGGCGGTGGAAACAGGAGGCCAGACACAGAATACAGAATAGGAGATGAAGTACTTAATGAAATGGACAGCAAGAATGATCTAGGAATTGATATCACACCAAACCTGTCTCCTGAAGCCCACAAAAAAGAATTACGTCTGCGGCATATGCGACCCTGGCTAACATCAGAACAGCCTTCAGGAACCCGTGTGAGGCATCGTTCAGAATCTTGTATTCCACATACGTAAGACCAATCCTGGAGTATGCTGCCCCAACATAGAGTCCATACCTTGTCAAGCACAAGACGAAGTTAGAGAAAGTTCAGTGGTATGCCACTAGATTAGTCCCAGAACTAAGTGGCATGAGTTACGAGGAAAGGCTGCGGGAAATGCTCTTTACGACACTGGAAGACAGAAGAGTGAGGGGAGACATGATCACTACCAATTAAATCCTCAGGGGAATTGACAGGGTGGACAAGGATACACTACTCAACACTGGTGGTATGCAAACAAGGGGACACAGGTGGAAACTGAGTACCCAAATGAGCCACAGGGACGTTAGAAAGAACTTTTTCAGTGTCAGAGTAGTTAACAGGATTAATGCAATAGGGAGCAATGTGGTGGAGGCTGACTCCATAAACAGTTTTAAATGTAGATATGACAGAGCCCTGTCCATCCATCCATCTATCTATGCATTCATCTATCCATCATTCTATGTCAATCTAGCTCTCTTTCTGTCTATCCATCTATTTTTCTGTCTTTCTAGTCATCTAACTATGCATCTGTAAATCAATCTATTCATCTATTTATTCATCCATGCATCAATCTATACATCTATCCTTCCATTTATTCACCCATCTATCCATCCATCTAATCATCTTTCTGTCCATCTATTCATATATCCATTCATCTATCTTTGTATTGTGACGGGAAAAATTGATGGTATCTCAGTCTCTCTAGGCCAGATGGAATGCCTGTCACATAAAGCAAAAAAATGGTAAAAAAAAAGTTAGACTGCTATTTTAACTCCAAACTGAGGTAACTATATGATAAAGCATAGAGAGAACAAAACTTAAAATACTTTGCTTATGAAAATTTCCTTTAAACAGTTTACAAAACTAAAGGTAAGGCAATTATCAAAAGAATGCACCAAACTTGGAAGGCTATGTAGCACAATCAAAGTGCGAAATAATCAGAGGGCGCTAAATATCACCACGAATGCCAATACGTGAACAAAAACGCATAAGGCGAACGATATAAAAAATATCCGATTCACCTAGAATTCTTACGAGGGACAAGTGACCGCGAGGGACAGTCGGAAAGCAAGACACACGCTCGTCCTGGAAGTCGGGACATTCAACAAGGATATGCACAACTGTAAGAGGGACAACGCAATTTGGACAATAAGGAGCAGGGCGGCTCTCCATTAAGTGACCGTGGGTTAAGCGAGTATGGCCAACCTGCAGCCGTGTCAAAGCGGTTTCGCACCGCCGGTTACGGTAGTAGGAGGAAGGCCACGAGGACACACTACGTTTGAGAGTACGCAGCTTGTTACTAACTACAGAGGACCAACAACCCTGCCAACGGGCAAGGATGGAGGAATGAATAACAGGATAAAAGTCGGAATAAGGAATACCTTTACGGGAGATGGGACAAGAACGGATAGCTTCCTTAGCGGCAGCATCCGAACGCTCATTGAAAGAAACACCAATATGGCTGGGAACCCAGCAAAACTCTACTGATTTAATTTACTAGAAATAAGAAACAGATGATGTTGAATCTCGATGACCACCGGATGGACAGGATTAAAGGACCCTAGAGCCATGAGGGCACTACGAGAGTCAACTACAACCACAAAGGAGGAATGATAATGAGAAAGCAAGAGACGGAGAGCATAGAGAATAGCATAAAGTTCTGATGTAAAGACGCTAGCGTCCGAAGGGAGACGACACATATAAGTATGGTCAGGAAAAACAACAGAGTAGCCCACACCGTCCGCAGACTTAGACCCATCGGTGAAGATGGAAATAGAGTGGGAGTGCGAAGAAAAGTGCTCAAGGAAGAGGCTTTCCAGAATTGTAGGAGGGGTAAAGGCTTTAGTAATACAAGTCAAGGATGTACAAAACTTGGGAAGGGGGACTCTCCACGGAGGCAAGGAAGGAACAATATGAAGAGAAACATTAGAAATATAAACAGAAAGAGAATCCTGTAACCGGACAGAAAGAGGGAGACGATGAAGAGGATCAGGAGCTACAGGAGGAGGAAAAGTGAAAGCACGACAGACGCGAGAGGAAGGATGTTGTAAGGACCGCACAAGATAGCGAAGACAGTAGCGATCACGGCGGTCCTGAAGAGAGAGCAACCCAGTGTCAACATACAAACTGAGGGCAGGAGTTGAACGAAAGGCAACAGAGCTGAGACGCAACCCAGTATGGTGCAAGCATCAAGACAGCGAAGAGTAGAAGGAAAAGCCGAAGAGTATGCAGGGCAACCATAATCAAGTTTAGACAGGACGAGAGTGCAAATAGAGGAGGGTGCGCCTATCCGCTCCCAAAGAAGTATGGGACAAAACCTTAAGTAGGTTAAGGGTCTTAGAGCATTCAACTCGGAGGTATGAGATATGGGCTGACCATGACAAACGAGTGTCAAAGACTAACCCCAAAAGCTTAGCGGAATCCCTGTACTCAAGGGGATGACCATAAAGCGACAAAGAGTGACGAAGAACGACATGCACAAGTCTTAGATGCAGAGAACTTGAAGCCATGATCAGTGGTCCAAGACGACACGGCATCAATTGCAAGTTGAAGCCGCCGTTGAAGGAGAGGCGAATCATCACCCCGACAGCAAAGGGTAAGATCATCAACATAGAGAGTGGAGAAGACGCCAGAAGGAAGAGAGGAAAGAAGACCGTTGAGGGCAACTAGAAAAAGAGTAGTGCTCAGAACACTACCCTGGGGTATACCCCCCATACTGCCGAAAAGGGGCAGAGAGAGCAGTACCAAGCTGCACACGAAAGGAACGACGAGAGAGGAAGCTCTGGAGAAAGAGAGGGAGATTCCCACGAAGGCCAAAAGAATGAAGTTGAGACAGAATATGATACCGCCAGGTAGTGTTGTAAGCCTTTTCCAGGTCAAAAAGGACGGCAACAACGGACGTCTTCGCAGCAAAAGCAGTACGAATATAGACCTCCAAGCTCACCAGGACATCCGTTGTGCTGCGGCACTTGCGAAAACCAAATTGAGAAGGGGAGAGGTGGTGATTGTGTTCTAAGAACCACATCAAACGAACGTTAACCATACGTTCAAAGAGCTTGCAGACACAACTCGTGAGGGCAATAGGGCAGAAGTCCTTGGGGGATGACTCTAGAGACCCTGGTTTCCGAACATTACAAAACAAAAATAATATACAGATTTGGCTCTATTCAATGGATGCAAAACAAACAATATGAACAATGAAATTTACGTTATGATAATGTGCAAATAAAATGGTGCGGGAATACTGTGAGCTAGTCTGCATAAACCTGCTACCACACAGACGTATGCCAACAGATCTACACAGGGTAAGGCTAAGGCTGTGTAGCCTCTATATATAGGCAAAACGACCGTCCAGGTGGCGCTTGGGACGTAGATAACTGCAAGCCGGCTCATTTCAATTACCATATGCTTGTTTCAGACAGTGGCGTGATCCTGGAGCCGTTGCCAGGTGCGAGGGTCTGACGGGCCCTGGGAGAGGTAGACAGGTAGTACTCTGTCTAGATGTCTGAGAAGCAGTTGTTGTCATTGTTGCTGCTGTAAATTCTCGAGTTCTTAAATATGTAGACGTGGTGTAGTAGAATAGATGATGATGAAGCAGGCTGAATCTCTTTTTTAGAGAGATTACCGTGACAGCTCTCCCCCGAAGCCAGCTCCTATTGCCTATTCGACTGCAGCGGAGGGTAGAGTAGTAGGAGTGGTTGCGTGGTGACCGCCGGGCAGGTCGGACGTTCCTGAGGTCTTTCCGCTCCTGGCTAGTGTTTCCGTTGGGTGATTGCTTGTTTGCCCTGCTGGTGGTGGTTTGCCACTGACAGGGTGACGTTTGCTTAGCCATGGGGTCGTCTCGCCCTCGATTGAAGAGGACGTTGTCAGCTGGTCTCGTGTTTACGGTGCCGGTGGACCATCCATTGGTTGGTGTCGCCCTGGTGGACGTACTGCATGTGCAGTTATCGGGCCTGCTGGGCATTCAGCTGCTTCAGGGCCACCGTGCTGTGGTCAAGTTCCGCCTCCAGGCTGCCTTTCAGGCGTTTCTCGAGGGGTGTGAGTGGCTTGTTTACCCTCTCCCTGATACTGCTGGCTCCGTTAAGGTGGTGAATCTTAGTGTCACCTTGACGTCTGTGGCGGTGCATGGTGCCCCCTTCGAATTTCAGGACGACTTTTTAACCTCCTGTTTCGAACGTTTTGGGACAGTGTTAAGTATTCGTTGGAACAAGGTCGTTGCCGGGCGCTGTGTTGGTATGCTTGACGGCACCTGCATCCTGACGATGTCGCTGAGGTGTAGTGTCCCGTCGTCGATGTCCGTGTTGGGTTACACGCTCCGCTGCCAGTACCGGGGTCAACCACGCACCTGTTATCGGTGAGGTCACGAGGGTCATCTGGCTGCGGCGTGCGACGTGGGAGCAACTGGTCGGGTGCATGTTCTTCGTGTGGAGGATTTTCCACCCCTGTTGCATTCGGACGGTTCTGAGGCCGGTGTGGGTGCTGTGCCTGAGGCGCCTGATTGCCTGTCTGCTGCTCCGCCTGTTGATGCGAGTTCTAGGGCCCGTGCGACACGTCAGGTGACTGCTGTGGCCCCTGGGGCTGTTGAGCCGGTGTGTGTGGGTGTTGGGCCGTCGCCTGCGCTGCGTGCAGTGAGACGTGTCCCGGTGGAGGTCCATGTCCTACCCCCGCCTGTGGATGTAATACCGGCTCCCGGGGACGTGGGTTCTGCTGTTTTGGAGGGGGTGCCTCAGCAAGGTGAGGTGCCTGCCGTGTCTGTGTGTGTTGACGACTGAAGTTCTGCTCTTTCCATCCCTTTGCAGAAGCGTGTGCGTCGGTGCTCTGAGGCTGTTTCCCTGGATGATGTAGACAGTGTGGGTGATGTGGCCTCTGTGGACACTTCGGACGGTGCGGGTGTGGCCTGTGTGGATGTGAAGATGGTGGCCGTGCCTGCGGAGGGGCCTGCTGGGCGTGGTGTGGTGCGGCCTGTCTTGAAGCGTTCGCGGCGGGCTCGGAGCGTGTCTCCCCTTCGTGGTGTGCCTTGGGAGGAGGTAGGCGAGTATGGTGCTCTGGCGTCCCCAGCCGTGGATGATGGTGCTGTGAGGGGCTCCGAAGTTGCTACCTGTGCCCTCCCTCCTGCGTCACCTGCTGTTGGATCTCCGCAGTGAGGGGTTGTCCCTGATGATCGGGACCTTGTCGTGATGTTGCAGAAAGATGTGCGCCGGGGGGCCTCGGCTCCTGTGCCCGGCGGTGGGGTCGATGCTGCGCCTGCTTCCCCTGCTGTCCCCCCTCCTTCCTTGCTCTGGTCTGGGGGTTGCCTAGTCCCGTCTGCTGGGGTCGTGCCCTGTGAGGGTCCGGAGTTGGGCCCTTATCGGGATGCCTGGGTGCTTCCGATCCCGTGGTGCTCGTCCACTATCTGGGTATCGTCGGAGAAGGAGTTTGTTTATAGGGTGCCAGATAGGATGTTTCAGCCGAGGGCGCCGCCTGGTGGCCGGCTGCCCGCTGACCTGTGGGTGATTTGGGAAGCGTACTGCTTGCGCTTTCCGATGCACAAGTTTCCGGATAAGTATCAGTTCCCGTCTTAAGCACACTGCTACGCCGTGCGTGGATCAGCTGCATCCGTGACCACGACGCCCCGCCTAACGTCCGCCTCTGTTTTCGTCGCCACTCCTCTCTCTACGGCCCGTCACATCTACCTCTTTTGACTTTCTTCTCCTCCTAACCGTCAACGCGTCTCCTTACATCTGTCCTGGTGCAGTCATCGGGAGGGTTAATTCTTCATGCAAACTGCACCTATTCTCACGAGGAAGAAGAAGAAGAAGAAGTAGTAGGAGTGGAATGTTCCACCTCGTGGACTTGAGAAAACGTGTCGGCGACGACGTTGTCCGAGCCTTTGATATCTGATACAGCATACCTGATGGTAGAACATGGAATAGAACATATAGGAACGTTACCTGAGCATGTCTGGGACAGAGGCTCGTCTTGGTTGTTGATGGAAGGGCTGAACGGCTCAAAAGACACTGGTACCTGCATAAGTGGTGCCTTGAATAGAGGAGCGTTCGGCTTACCTCTCATCTGAGACTTTTGGCAATTGTTCACAAAGTGTTTGATATATCGAATCATACCTGGCCAGAAGTAGTCCGGTTTCAAGGTCTTGTAGGTTTTTTAGAAACTTTAGTATGAGTGAGATCCATGGACTAGACGCAAGATCTCTGGCCGTATGCTGGTGGGAACTATCAGTTGGTTGATGTTGGCCCGATCGCCGTCCTCCTTCACTTTCCTGGGTTTATAGCACCGGTATAGCACTTTGTTCCCTACAAAGAACCCCGGGATAGAGTTAGGTTGTGTTTCAGCCTGTAAGAATAAGGATGTTAAGGAGGGATCCTTTCTCTCTGCAACTTACGGAACTCCAGCATGGTGAGATTCGGTGGGAGGCTCTGAGAATCTTGAGGGCCAGCTGGAGCAGCTGTAGCAGCTGGTTGTGGATGAGCGGCTTGTGCTCGTGTCGTCACCAGGACAGGATGAGATACGTCATCAGAATCATCACTTGCTTGGACCTCCTCTTTAACAAACTGCAAGATAGGATTTTCCACTGCTGAGCCACATACCTGGGTGTTTTCTGTGATGATTAGATCCGTAGGTTGTTGACCTGCCAAGTCGTTGCCCAGGAGAAGTTGAACTCCTGACATGGGAAAAGGCTTTTCCCCGGATGGCGACTAGAAGTTCACCTTGTATAAACGGACAATCCAGGCGGACTCTGGCAAGTGGATAAGGGGTAGTGTCAGTGAGGTCAGTGATGAGGACAGTTTCTCCGGTGTAGATGACATTAGGTACATCTGACTTCAGATGAATAGATTGAAGAGCAGCTGTATCCCTCAAGTTCTTCACTTTGAACCTTTCCTCCGAATCTCCACGGTTGGCAGAGACGGTTCCGAGATACAGGTGTCTGTTAAAGAGAGAAAGATCAGTGGATGAAACAAAGATATTCATCACAGGCTTAGGACTCATATGAATTTTAAGAGGAGGTGATTTGGGCCTAGTCTCACTGCTGACCTTACTGTGAGGACTGGTACATTTTTCTGTGGTATGCCCAAAGTCTTTACAATAACAGCTGTACAACGAGGAGTTCACATAATTAGTACTCACTTTTTCAGGATTAGACCAGGATGTCTTACTAGAAGGTGTGTCAGCTGGTACTCTGTGAATGAGACTGTAGGAGTCAGCCAACTGGGCACATCTAGTAAGGTCGGTTTTTCCTTGTCGGCTAGGTAGAGACGTATGGAATTAGGTACACCCCTAAGGAATTCTTCCACCAGGATGAGGTTGACGAGATCTGTAAGGGTGGAGACTTGTGCCGCTTCCAGTCACTTCATGAAATATCTCTTTTTGTTATTTGCAAACTCTAGGCAAGTGGTAGCACTTGCTTTAAGGTAATCCCTAAACTTACGTCTGTAGGTCTCGATGGAGAGGAGGTATGCGTCAAGTACTACCTGTTTCAATACCTCGTAGTCGGTTTCGTCCTGAGAGTCAGGGCAGCTCTACCTGTTAAATAAGACCTGAGAAGCACAGACCACTGATCGTGAGGCCAGCAAAGTTGGGTAGCCAGAGCCTCAAATGAAGTGAAAAATATATCAACTTCTGCCTCAACAAAAGATGGCATTAACTTAATTACATGAGAAAGGTTAAAACATACCGGAAGGTTAGCTTCTGCTTGCTGGCGCCGAGTGTGGTGTGTAGTTTCCAAGTCAAGCTCTTTTTTACGGTGGTCTAGACCCATGGCGGCTTGTTTCTTATTGTGTTCACGTTGTATCTTTAGTTAACGTTCTCTTAACTCGAGCTGTTCCTGTTCACGCTCACGTTGTAGGGCAACTTGTTCTCTCTCATGCTCACGTTGTAATTCAACTTGCTCCCTCTGAAGAGCAGCTTCACGTTCTTTAATTTGAAGTTCTTCCTTCTGACGTTCGCGCTCAAGAGTGGCACGCTCTATCTTAAATTTCATGGTTGTCAAAGTGCTCCGGTCTGCATTTAAGTATTGTTAATAAGACAGATGAAATAATATAATTTTCTAATAGATAATCCAAAATGTGGTGTGCAGAGATTGAGATTGTGCAAATCAGTTTTAGTGGCCCCATGTGGGCCCGTAAAGTTGTACTCATTTACTAGAGTCAGCATCTCCGCCTTGGTGGCACGAACTAGTGTGGCCACTTCATCGTCAGGTGTACACCGGAAAGCTGCGAAGCGAAACATGGTGAAAGGAATGATTGCAAATATATGCAAAGAGAATACCTTAGTTGATGTACCAAAATATAAAATGTAAGAATGACAGGATGACGTGGCAACTGTAAACTATCCTGTTTAAACTTCATAGTAAATGTTACAACAATTAACTTTGTAAGTGAATTGGAATTGATTACTAAGATCAGAAATGAAACTAAGTGTTTCAGGGACGTAGGGACTCTTGTACCTGGTACTCTATATGACGAGGATAAGGGCAAGAGGGATCCTACTTGAATTGTGAAACATAATTGTCTTGAAGGCAGTCCAAAAAATGTAGGGATTTCTTACCTAGTCTCTAAATAACAAGAACAAAGGTAAGAGGTTTCCTACTAAAACTACATAGTACTTACAGAATTAACAATCTTTGTGCTCTGGAAAAGAATGTTAGCTCCCTACCTGTGTAAGTACCATAGGCTCTGACCGACGCGTAGGGGTGCAAAGTGTCAATTAATGATGAGAACTGCTTGTATGGGTCCCAACCGTACAGCGTAATCCGTGCGAGAGGAACTTTGGCCCTCTATATCCTCCTAGGTTCGGGTCGCACAGACGTGGGCGTTTTTTTTTAACCCGGAGACACACCAAAATACCAGGGTACCAAAAGGGTGATCTACCTAAATGAGAAATTCTCCTGAAGGGACGAGAATAAGGTGGAAATCACAGGATATAGCAAAGATTATTGAACAACCAATTATGAGTATGACTGTGGCCACCAGACATCACGTAATCCAAAGTCATCAAACAGTCAGTTATCGAACTTTTATTTTTTTTTATTTTTTTTTAGTTGATGTACCAAAATATGAAATGTCAGAATGACTGGATGATTACTCGGATGGCAGGATTTAATGACAGGATTGATTACTCGGCCTACCGTCTGACACTGTTGAGTGCTCACTGCGCTCCTCACTTTAAGCTGTATTTCAGCCTTCAAACTACCCCCGATGATGTAGACTACCACCCACAGGCAGCTAAGTACATGGAGTCCAAGCATGTCATAACACATCCAAAGGGAGTCAACTGCTGGCAGCCGTGGAGTGAAGACGTCTTGCCGACCCTCCATGGCTGTTGGGGTTGTTTGCCATTTTGGTCGCTAGGTGGTGTGGGCGTCTCTGCCCCCCCCAGTTTGTGTTGCTGCCCGCTGCGTGTTGACGTGGCAAGTTTGACATGGGAGGCCTTCCCGCCGTTGTGCGTGTGAATTCCGTGGGCTTGGAGTTCACTAGTCGGGCTGGATACTCAGACGTGAAGCTGGTTATGTGTGACATGCTTCGTGTCCCGATGGAAACTGTCTTTGGTACTGAGCTTGTTACTGCCCACCGGGTTGTTCTCAAGTTCGTGGGGGAGGAGGAGTAACGTGACTTCCTCCGTCGGTACGAGGGGCGTACATTGTCGTTGCCGGGTGATGCCGGCTCTGTGGCGATCTCGGATCGTAGTGGTGCTCTGACTTATGTCAGCATCCATGGTGCGCCCCTGGAGTTTCCTGACGACCTCCTACGGCGTTACTTCGAGGGGTTTGGTACTGTTGTCAGCGTGCGGGTGAACACGCTCTCCTCAGGCTGGTATGCTGGAAGGCGAACGAACATTCGCACGTTGGGAATGCGCCTGCGGTCGGATATACATACTTCTTCTGTCCGGCTTATTTGATACTACGTCCGGGTGTATTATGCCTGGCAGCCTCGTACCTGTTTCCGGTGTGGCCTGTTGGGGCATCAGGGTGCTCTGCTACCCCAGCTGCTCCTGTCAACTTGTTCCGAGAAGAGGATTTCCCGCCGCTCCCGCTGGAGGCTGCCTCTGGAGATGTGGAGGTGCGCGTCCCGTTCGCTACTGCAGCTCCCCCGGCGACGCCTGACGTTCCTTCGGTTGTTGCCGGCCCTCCTCCGGGTGGTATTGCGGTACCGTCGGTTGGTCTGCCTGATCCTGTCCCTGTCCTCGCTGCTCCGGTGGGCCTTTCTGGTGCTCCCTGTGTGGCGTTGCCGTCTTCTCCCTCGTCTTCGGATGCTGCGCCTGGCCCTGTGTCCGTGTCTCGGGTCCTGGATGTGCTGGGTGCTGGGGTGGCTGTGGAGCCTCCTGCGGTGTGTGTCCGGTTCGCCCTGTGGTGGAGGCTGCTGCCGTTCTGTCTCGGGCGTCGGTTCGTCCGGCTCGTGGTGCCCGTGTTTCTGGGTCCGCTTCCGGCCCTGACGATATCCGGCCGGTGCCCAAATGTTCCCGACGTTCGTCTTCTGCCTGGGCCAATGTTGGTGACTTCAGTGACTGAGTCTTCGGGTGTTGCCGGTGTCGATACGGATACGTCCATGTCTCCACAGCTAGTGGTGGCGGAGGTCCATGTGCCTGCCGGTGCTGGTGCCTGTGTCTCGGACGTGCCTTCGGTTCTTTCTCCGCCAGGGGACTCTCCGCAGTGGTGGGGTGGTGGTGGCAGCTTCCGCTGCCAGGGATGGTGTGGACTCCGGTGCTGGGCGTGGCCTGGTAGTGACGTTCTGGAGGGATGCGCGCCGTCCGGATTCCCTGCTGTCGTCTGGTGGTGTGCCCCCAGGGCCATGAATGCCCCTGTGGTGGTACCCTGTGGCCCGTTTACTCCTGTGAGGATGCGAGTTGGGGTCCTGGAGGACGTGTTGCCGGCGTCTGTGATGCCGCCGGGTCACTGGACGGAGATTGCCGGGTTACAGCTGTCTGACGGGCCAGAGAACTTTCGTGGTGGGCAGGTTCCTTCCTGTCGAGCCGTGTGGCGACTACTCGCCTCGTGGGTACTTCCATTTGGGTCCCTTGCTTGCGGGTGTTTGTTGCCCCGGTTCCGGATGTTATGGAGTCCTCGGTGGGTGGACGGGACCCTTGGCGGTGGGTGCTCTGGGAAGCATTCAATGTACGGTCCCGCGAGCCCGGTTCCCGGGCAAGTATGTACCCTGATTTCCTGTGTCTTTGCTCTGTGAAATGCTGTGTGCCTCTCTGGCTGCTTGTTTTCCCTGTTTTATTTTGTGCTTGTGTCTCTCCCTTTGTGCGTTTCCTTGCCGTGTGGCGTCTTAGTTTCTAGTGCTTGGCGTCTCTCGTTTCGCGTTTTGGTTTGGCGTTTCGCCTTTCCTGGCTTCGCGTTTCACTCTTACCGGGTACGCTGGGGCTCATCCGATCCCACGATCGTCGTCGCCCCTAACTCAACAACAACAACAACAACACATCCAAAGTAACCAACCCAAATCAACTCATTCCGTCTCAAACAAAATTCAAAACAATCCTCTCCGCTGTGAGTACCAGTGCCTGCTGCCCGCCTCTGCCTGCCTCCGAGCTGCCTGATGCAAGTTTCAGCCACAACATATACCCGCGTCCATTCTCAACCAATCATGTCTCCCAAAAACAAAACTTCGCAGGGAAATAAGAGCAACAAAGCCCCTAACAAGGCATCCATTCCGATCAACACTAACAGCCATCGTGTTTCTCCCTCTGGAAGCTCTGGGGTCCGCGGCGGCGGTGCTGCTCTCTCCTCTACCCCATTACTGTGCCAGAGAGCTGTGTTCTCTCAATCCTCTCCTAATTCCATGCTTACATCCCACTTTACGAAATTCAAGCGTGCTTCTGGTCCCTCGCTAGATTTCCCTAACTGGGCCGAGAATCAGTGGTTCAAAAAGTTGTGCCTAGTCCTTGAGACTCAAATTACGATCATCCAGAGTCTTCAAACTGAGAATCAAGCAAACATTCATCAACAACAAAAAGAAATAACCCTTCTCCGCGAGGATATAAAAAACTATAAGGCTAGCCGAGATCTACTTTAGCATGACTTTAATGATCTCAGTGAGGAAAATTTACGTCTGAAAACTGATGAAGCCATAAAAAAAAGAGGAAGCTCGCAACAAAATGACTGTATGTATCAGTACATTATCCGCCCAACATTCCATCTCCCAGGATGAACAAGATTAGCAAAAGCTGCTCGACTCTGTTGTTGTGTCGTCCCAAGATATTCCTGTGGAACGTAAAGGTGAAAAGTGTATTGATATAGTTCATGCTCTCATAAAAGACGAATTGAGTTTCAGTCTAAATAAAACAGACATTATTGCTGCCTACAGAGTAAGCAAAAAGAATTCATCAGGACAAAACCAGAGAAAAATTCGCCTGAAGCTAGCTACCCAGTCCATAAAATCTCATCACGTCCGGACAGTTGTATCCCAACGACAGGGAATCTACATCAACGAGTGCTTGACTAGAAAAGACAGCAACTCCCCCACCGCCTGCGTCAAATCCGTAATCAAACCCAGATGCGATTCATCAGTGCCTCGTTAGAGATGGCATGATTAAAGTGAGAAAGACTTCTGAAGGTAAATGTTTACAATTGCTAATGAGGATAACCTCAATACTTTCCTCTCCCAATGTGGTTTGTCTCACCTTATTATCCCTCTCAATGAGTCAACATATTAACCCCCTTGTCACCTAGTGCGGGCTATGTAACCAAAGTCTCTTTGTTACACTGTTTTTTAAATTAGTTTTT
>WNGS01005641.1:13462736-13473714 GCA_020271785.1 Procambarus virginalis
GGAAAGGCGCAGAAATATCTCCAGGAATCCTTCTAATACTATATCCCATGAAAGGGTGAGGGAAATGAGGGGACAGGGGAGGGTGTGGGAAAAAACTCCCACATCACCCATAAATTGTTAAGGCAAAAAGCAGAAATAAAGTGCCGTTGGTTGTTTTAAATTAATTATAAATAAATGCATTAGTTAGTCATAAGAGAGATTGTTTTCGAGGAAGATTTTTTTCCAGAAAACGAGAGTATATTTGCCACGACGTTTGCATCTCGTCACAAAATCGATTTAGCCGAAGCCACATTAAAATTATCAGTCTCAGGACTGAAAAAAATAAATCGAATCGTCTAAATAAAATATATAGTCAATATAAATTTGATATCAAACCAAATCTCTATTACACGCTGATGGGTATGACACCCGAGGCGAGTAAGGTTGGAGGCAGCCATTATTATTGTTGGTGGAACTTCAGCTGCGACAGAGCGGGTCACCCACAACATTTAATATTTCTTTCCGCTAGTCAAGGAATACTGTTACTCAAAATACTTGCCATTTCCTGCTGAGACTTCACGAAACAGCGAAGTGCTTTTAATATTTAATTAAACATATATAAATAAATCAATAAATATAAAAGATTAGGATTGTAAGTAAACAGCAACACAACTTTTGGGATGGGAAATGAAGCCTGATTAACTTCAAGTAGTTTTATGATAAGGTAACGAGAATAAGGCAAGACAGAGGAGGCTGAGCAGATTGTGTACTTCTGTACTACCAAAAAGCCTTGGATATATTACCACTCAGGAGGTTACTGAACAAACATGAGAGGAAGGCGGGAATAGACGGAAACGCACTAACATAGGTAAGGAATTACTTAACAGACAGGTGTCAGAGAGTGAAAATAAGGGTCGAGAATTCGGACTGCTGTAAAGTAACAAGCGGGATACCTTAAGGATCGGTGTTGGGACCCATATTATTCCTCATTTATGTAAACGACTTGACTGCAGGAGTTGAGTCTAATATGTTGATGTTTACACACATAATTCGAAACTAATAAAGAGGGTTAAGGCAGATGAGGATTGTAAGATTCTCCAAGATGACTTGAACAAGTTTCAGAGTTCGTCTGAGAAATTGCTGGTAGAGTTCAACACCAGCACGAGTAAGGTGAAGGAAATGGTATCAAGAGCCAGGAGACCGAAAGGCCAGAACACGATAAAGAGAAACCACCTCCCTATAGAAAAGAATCTGATAGTGGTCATAACACTAAACCTAACTCCAGAGGCTCATAATATTAGAATAATGTCAGCCGCATACTCCACGTTGGCAAAAGTTCGAACATCATTCAGGAACTTGAATAGGAGGATTTTAGATCACTGCAAACTGTCTATGTGAAGTCAGCTTCATAGTATGCCGGCCCATCGTGTAGCTTCCCATCTAAAAAAAAAACACACAAGAAAGCTCGAAAAGGAGTATAGGTTTCAACAAGATACGTCCCAGAGCTTCAAGGGATGAGGTACGAAGAGAAACTGAAGGAACTAAACCTGGTGACGCCTGATGATCTGAATGGGAGAGGGAGAAGGGGGACATGATACAGATGGACAAAATACTTAAGGCGATTCATGAAGTGGAAACAGAGGAAATGTTTACACTGAATATCAATAGAACAAGGGGACATGGATGGATGCTAGAGACTCAGATGTGTCAGAGATATTAGAAAGTTTTATTTTAGTGTAAGGGTAGTGAGTAAATGGAATGACCTAAAGGAGCAGGTTGCAGAGGCAAACTAGATTCATAAATTTAAAAGCAGTTATGATAGTGAAATAGATTTGGACTCAGTTCATTAGATAACCAGTGGCTAGAAAAGCGGGGTCCAAGAGCTAGAGCTCGATCCTGCAGACACAAATAGGTAAATACAAACAGGTGAGTACACACACACAGACAGGTCCTCGCGGACGAGTAAACAGCGCTTGGGGTCGTAGTCCTAAAGGTCCGGGTTCGATTCCAAGCCGAGACAAACAAATAGGGAAAGTGATTCATTCACCGCATTCTTCTTTGTTTTCTTTCTTTTTTTTTGCAGGGATATTTCTGCGCGGGCCGTAAGCCTCTGGCTGGCCCATTAAGTGTTGCTTGCTTCTGTTTTACTTGGGCGGAGTATGAGAATTTATGACTCGCGCATTCCACTGTTCACCGAACACTTAATAGGCACCGAGAGTTCGACAGCTGCATCTTGGAACGAACGTAATGTTTGTGTGAGTGTGAGTTAGAGAGAATTATGTACTCGATATGACAGAGAAAAATAAATTGGGAGTCAGTTTATTAAACAACCGATGGTTTTTTAATAATTAAAAGGCGGAGTCCAAGAGTTAACAGCTCGATCTTTCAGGCACAAGCAGTAAATGCATGTCCTTGCAGCCGAGTGAACAGCGCTCTAGGGGGTGACAGTCCACATGATTCGATTCGATTCGGTTGAGTCAGAAACAAACGGTCAAGGTTTCTTTCCCTTGATGCCAATGTCCACCTCGCAGTACATAGATACCTGAGAGTTAATCACCTGCTATGAGCTGAATCCTGAAGACGTGTATTCGAGTGAGAGAAATAAAGGTTCGGAGTCAGTACATTAGACAACTGACAATTAGCAAGGTGAGATCCAAGAGCTAATAGCTCGATCCTGCAAAAAAACAAATAGTTTAACACAAAAAAACAAAACACACATTAATACAAACACACTCAAACACACACATACGTACATATGGAAAAAATCAATATTTAATCCTTTCAGTACATAAAATTATAATCACAGGTCAGTAGCCCCGTACGTGAAGCCTGCATGTGTACCTTAGTTCTCTAGTGTAAATGCTGATAATGACTTAGGAGGTGTTCATCAAACAACTCGTCCTCTCTAATAATAAATCGAATTTTGACGTAAAAATGACAAACAGAAAAATATGATGTACTAAAATAATAGTGGCATGCAAACATTCACGTTTTGTATGCGTGGGTTGGTAGATTGTATTAGTTTAGGCTAGGTTAGAATTGGTTTGGGTCGGGCAGTTTAACACATTTTCTGTCTGTTGTGAAAAGGCAAGACGACGAGTTGCACCAAATGTCACCATACTAATGATGCTGTTAATGATGTTATTGTTCCTCTTGGATGCAAAGCATAGTGATTGCATGTTGGCATTTGAATTCTGATGTTATTTACTACTTTAAGGGGGAATGCATAAATATTGAAACCAATAATTTAGGTATAAGAAAATTTACAACATTCATTAATGATGCAAAAAACTTGTAAGGCAATGGTTTCTCGCTTTCTCACTTCTGAGCACTACTAAGTGTTCCTGTTTTATCTTCCTTAGTGCGCAGGAACTGTGGCAGCTCTCTTAACCTTTCTCTTCATTGGATGAACTTTGGGAGGTATCCGTGAGCAATAAAGAGTTTCACCGTTCCTGAAACTCCTTCACAAACCGAGTACGCCAAGAACTTGTAAAGGGTAATAAGTGGGTGCAGGGGATGGCGGCTCACTCTGAGCGACGGTGGTACACATTTTGTGGCAGTAGATGGTTAATGGCTACACGTGAATTGCAGCTGACATTTCCCAGACACAACGGTTTACGAAAATTTAATAGACGGAGATCAAATCCTGCACACTAAATTCAAGTTTAAATATATAAAAGAAAGAGGTTGCGAGAAAAATATATATAAATTGAAAAAATATATACTCTACATACAAACATATATATATATATATATATATATATATATATATATATATATATATATATATATATATATGTCGTACCTAGTAGCCAGAACGCACTTCTCAGCCTACTATGCAAGGCCCGATTTGCCTAATAAGCCAAGTTTTCGTGAATCAATATATTTTCTCTAATTTTTTCTTATGAAATGATAAAGCTACCCATTTCATTTTGTATGAGGTCAATTTTTTTTATTGCAGTTAAAATTACGTAGATCTATGACCGAACCTAACCAACCCTACCTAACCTAACCTAACCTAACCTATCTTTATAGGTTAGGTTAGGTTAGGTAGCCGAAAAAGTTAGGTTAGGTTAGGTTAGGTAGGTTAGGTAGTCGAAAAACAATTAATTCATAAAATCTTGGCTTATTAGGAAAATCGGGCCTTGCATAGTAGGCTGAGAAGTGCGTTCTGGCTACTAGGTACGACATATATATATATATATATATATATATATTATATATATATATATATATATATATATATATATTATATATATATATATATATATATATATAAATATAATATATATATATATATATATATCTATATATATATATGCGAACAAGCCTGAATGGTCCCCAGGACTATATGCGAATGAAAACTCACACCCCAGAAGTGACTCGAACCCATACTCCCAGGAGCAACGCAACTGGTATGTACAAGACGCTTAAACCACTTGACCATCACGACCGGACATAATGAGGTGATAGCCGAAGCTATTTGAACCACCTCACCGCCGGCACTCGGATGGTTATCTTGGGCATAGCATTTTACCAAATCACCTCATTCTTTGGGGCAACACGTGAGGAACACAAATGCGAACAAGCCTGAATGGTCCCCAGGACTATATGCGAATGAAACTCACACCCCAGAAGTGACTCGAACCCATACTCCCAGGAGCAACGCAACTGGTATGTACAAGACGCCTTAAACCACTTGACCATCACGACTGGACATAATGAGGTGATAGCCGAAGCTATTTGAACCACTCACCGCCGGCACTCGGATGGTTATCTTTGGCATAGCATTTTACCAAATCACCTTATTCTTTGGGGCACACGTGAGGAACACAAATGCGAACAAGCCTGAATGGTCCCCAGGACTATATGCGAATGAAAACTCACACCCCAGAAGTGACTCGAACCCATACTCCCAGGAGCAACGCAACTGGTATGTACAAGACGCCTTAAACACTTGACCATCACGACCGGACATAATGAGGTGATAGCCGAAGCTATTT
This sequence comes from Procambarus virginalis, assembly GCA_020271785.1. Classification (NCBI taxonomy): domain Eukaryota; kingdom Metazoa; phylum Arthropoda; class Malacostraca; order Decapoda; family Cambaridae; genus Procambarus; species Procambarus virginalis. The sequence continues at coordinate 13,467,719 of WNGS01005641.1, forward strand.
GAACCACTCACCGCCGGCACTCGGATGGTTATCTTGGGCATAGCATTTTACCAAATCACCTCATTCTTTGGGGCACACGTGAGGAACACAAATGCGAACAAGCCTGAATGGTCCCCAGGACTATATGCGAATATTCATTCGCATATAGTCCTGGGGACCATTCAGGCTTGTTCGCATTTGTGTTCCTCACGTGTGCCCCAAAGAATGAGGTGATTTGGTAAAATGCTATGCCCAAGATAACCATCCGAGTGCCGGCGGTGAGGTGGTTCAAATAGCTTCGGCAATCACCTCATTATGTCCGGTCGTGATGGTCAAGTGGTTTAAGGCATCTTGTACATACCAGTTGCGTTGCTCCTGGGAGTATGGGTTCGAGTCACTTCTGGGGTGTGAGTTTTTCATTCGCATATAGTCCTGGGGACCATTCAGGCTTGTTCGCATATATATATATATTATGTTACGTTTAGAGGTGATCCTGGACGGCATGGGTTCCAGACTAGAAATAAAAATGCATTTTGGAGAATTGATTTTTCATTTACCGTCACCAGTAAAAAGAAACATAAGGAAAATCGAGAAAATTCGTGTTAGAATTATTAATCTTACATTTTCGGTCATATTTAATAACATTATATATATATATATATATATATATATATATATATATATATATATATAACTGAAAACTCACACCCCAGAAGTGACTCGAACCCATACTCCCAGGAGCAACGCAACTGGTATGTACAGGGACGCCTTAAGCCACTTGACCATCACGACCGGACATAAGTAAGTGATAGCCGAGGCTATATGAACCACTTCCCCGCCGGCACCTGGATGGTTATCTTGGGCATAGCATTTTATCAAATCACCTCATTTTTTGGGGCAAACACGTGAGGAACACAAATGCAAACAAGCCTGAATGGTCCCCAGGACTAGATACAACTGAAAACTCACACTCCAGAAGTGACTCGAACCCATACTCCCAGGAGCAACGCAACTGGTATGTACAGGCAGCCCGTCCTCCAAACAAAGATCCAAAAGTGATTCTATGCACCCGCCAAACCCCTGTTTATGAATGAAAAGCGGTTTACACACGACTCACAACTACTGACGTTCGAACATATCCGGAACAAGTGCTTCACTGACGAATTTTGTTCGAACCACAACGCTATAAATGCTTCACCCACGTACTGCAAATACAATAATCGCCAACAGAACCTAAACACCTAACCTAACCTATCCTATGCCTATATATACACAAATGCTAATATATTATCATATTAATTTATACTTGAGAAAATTCCCGTTTTTGAATGAACAGCATGTTAAAATTTATGAATGCGTCTGTGGGGTTGACCGTTGAATGTAATGGACTTGAGTCGAGGACGGGTTGGTACAGGGATGCCTTAAGCCACTTGACCATCACGACCGGACATAAGGAAGTGATAGCCGAGGCTATATGAACCACTTCCCCGCCGGCACCTGGATGGTTATCTTGGGCATAGCAATTTATCAAATCACCTCATTTTTTGGGGCAACACGTGAGGAACACAAATACAAACAAGCCTGAATGGTCCCCAGGACTAGATACAACTGAAAACTCACACCCCCAAATGCTATGCCCAAGATAACTATCCAGGTGCCGGCGGGGAAGTGTGGTTCATATAGCCTCGGCTATCACTTCCTTATGTCCGGTCGTGATGGTCAAGTGGCTTCATGGGGGACGTCTAGTTCTGTATGCTCAGCTGATGCAATAGTTGTAAATTGGTTCCTCTGGCAAGACACCACAAGTTCACCTACTTCACATGCTCTGTTTTTTTTTTTTCTTGCTTGGTTATATACGAAGAGGTGTTACCGTCTTGTACATCCACTATTACACGTAGCGTTTCGGGCACGTTGTCCCTGGTAATACAGATTAGTCCCCAGCGCACAGATAGAACGATCGTTAGAAATTGTGGTCATTATGAAATAGCTGGGAGACGAAACATGGTGAAAATAGAAAGTAAATGTACAATTGACTAATAATTTTGTGCCTGTTGGAAGTGTCAGTTGTAATACAGGATAAAGTGAGGTGGTGCGTTAAATGGGAATAATTTAGTGGGGGGCATTATTTCTAACATACTTTATACAATTAAACGTTTATGTTGTCACATTGCTAATGGTAAAGATTGTAGTCTTCAAAACTCGCCGGATATATAACTCTCTGTAACTGCAACTCAATGAAAAGTAATAAATTGGCCAAGGAATATCCACAGTTAAATAGTATGAACCAGATGCTTTCACTACAAACACAATAGGATATCAACATTTATTGTATTCACAAGTGAATAAGGGAATGTCGTAAAGGGCGCTCTAATCGTCGTGGGTCAAACTCTTTCGCCGTAGCTACTAAAGGACAGACTCGAGGGTTTTAGGAACATTAACATGAAATATGGTTCTTATAGAATTAGCGAACTTTTGTGCGCTGAAAAAAGAAAGCTAATACACTACCTAAGTAAATATCATAATATCTGACCGACGTGTAGAGGCGCGAGTGTCAACTGGTGCCGAGAACCTGCCGTGAGGTCCCAAACCTAGCAACGTGTCAGTGCTAAAGCGAAATAGGGCCCTCTGTATGCTCCTTTGGTCGGATTGCAGGAGAAAGGGTGCTTTGACCCGAAGACAAATCAAAATACAAGGGTACCAAAATGATGATAGTCTTAAATTGAGAAAAATCCTAGGGACAAAAGGTGGAAAACCCGAGTAATAAACAATGAGGGGGGCCTATGACAATTTAAGAGAATGACCTGAGGCCCCACTACCACGTAATCAACAGTTATCCAACACTCACACTATGTTACCCTCGGAATGCACACAATACACAACACATTAAAATGAAAGTAATGAAAATATTGAAAAGCAACTGTATCAAAGCCCAGTACACTTACCACAAACTGATGTTCAGTACTAGTACCTGAGTGAAGCTCCTGGACAGGCCCCCCATGAAATGTATGGAAAAAAAAATGAAGGAGTTGTAGGTGTCGGCAGTCATCCTAATGGCTGGTGTCAATGCCTATCACATTTACAAAAAAAAAGAGATAGACTGCTTTGCTTGTGTCGTGGTAAAAAAGGTAAGACATGCAAAACCATTAGTATGAATAATGAAATTTTAATTAAATTGAAAACAAATATGAACAAAGAGAATCCCTGGCTATGTAAAGTGCAAACAAACAAGTCAAAAAACATAATAAAAAATTAAGAACAAGGATGACGATATATAGGATAAAATAAAAGACAAAATTAATAAAACAGGTGCTAAGTAAGGTGCTAGTGAGAACATCCACCAATAGACAGAGAGTATATCAGTTAGTTGTTGTCAGCGTGCGAGCACAAGATATTCAAATCAATGACGGTTCCACGCACGAAGGACATCGGTCTAGAGCAAGAGGCACGAGGTGACAGGTGTGAAGACGGCGGGTCACCAATCCGAACAGGCCGGCTGAATGGTCGTCCTTGGTGTTGACGACGGTGGAGAGCCGGCATGGAAGGAGTGTGGAGTGGGGGGAGAGGTCAGTTTTACCCATTGTCAAAATGTTTTGTGCTACTGGTACAAGTATCTTGAAGGTAGCACCTTAATGTTGTATATATGAGTAACTTTAGTAGGGAAGAGGAGCTCATCTCTCTTGAACGAGCTATCACGTCATAATATATATATATTATAATTATAATATATATATATCGGGAAACAAGCCTGAATGGTTCCCCAGGACTATATGCAACTGAAACTCACACCCAGAAGTGACTCGACACCCCAATATGCCGGAGCAACGCAACTAGGTATGTACAGGGACGCTTAATCCGCTTGACATCACGACCGGACATAAGGAAGTGTAGCGAAGCTATTTGAACCAAGTCCCCACGCAATCGGATGGTAAATCTGGGCATAGCATTTTATCAATACACTCATTCTTTGGGGCACACGTGAGGAACCAAATGGAACAAGCCTGAATGGTCCCCGGGACTATATGCATCTGAAAAATCACACCTCCAGAAGCTCGAACCAATACCGCCAGGAGCAACGCAACTGAGATGTACACGGACGCCTTAATCCGCGTGACCATAACGAACGGAAATAAGGAACGGTTAGCCGGAGCATAAAAATGATATGCCCAACAGTACCATCCGAGTGCCGGCGGTGGAAGTGGTTCAAATAGCACCAGTTATCACTTCCTTGTGTCCGGACGTGATGGTCAGGCAGATTAAAGCGTCATGTACATAACAGCTTGCGTTGCTCTGGCAGTTGGGTTTTGTAGTCACTGCTGGGGTGTGAGTTTTCAGTTGTATTAGTCCTGGGGACCATTCACGGGATTGTTTGGCATTTGTGTTTTCACGGTTGCCCCAAAAATGAGGTGTGATTTGATAAAATGCTATGCCCAAGGATTACCATCCGAGTGCCGGAGGGAAGTGGTTAATATAGCTAGGGCTATCACTCTTATGTCCGGTCGTGATGGCACGCGGATTTAAATGGAGCCTGCTAATACCAGTTGCGTTGATCCTGGCAGAATGGGTTCGACGTCACTTCGGGGTTATGAGTTTTCAGTTGTATCAGTCCTGGGGACCATTAGCGCTTGTTTGCCATTTGTGTTTCTCCGTGTGCCCCAAAGAATGGTTGATTTGATAACAATGCTATGCCCAAGATCTACCCCCACATCCGAGTGAGGCGGGGAAGTTGGTTCATATAGCTCCGGTAACACTTCCTTATGTCGGTCGTGATGGTCAAGGTGATTAAGGCATCCCTGTACAAAATCGGAAGAGCGTTGTCCTGGGCGTAGGGTTTCGAGTACTTGGGGTGGGAATTTCAGTTGTATTAGTCCGGGACATTCAGGGCTTTGTTTCATTGTGTTTCTCACGTGGCCTTGACCCAAAACTGACGTTGTGGTTATTTGATAACAATTGCTGATGCCAAGATTAACATCCGAGTGCCGGAGGGGAAGTGGTTAATGATAGCTCCGGCTATCACTTACTATGTCCGGTTGTGATGGTAAAGATGGATTTAGGCGCCCTGTACATACCAGTAGGCGTTGCTCCTGGCAGTATGGTTCGAATCACTTCTGGGGTGGACGTTTTCAGTTGTATCTAGTTCCTGGGGACCATTCAGGCTGGTTTGAATTTGTTTTCCTCACGTGTTGCCCAAAAAATGAGGTGATGTTGATAAAATGCTATGCCAATATTACCATCCGAGTGACTGCGGGGAAGTTGTCAAATAGCTCCGCTATCACTTCCTTATGTCGGTCGTGATGGTAAGCGGGTCCACACGTAAGGCTGTCCCTGTACATACGCCACACAGTTGCGTTGCTTGCCTGTGCGTATGGGTTCGAGTCACTTGAGGGGTGTGATTCGCTACACTGTCTAATACTATATATATATATTAATATATATATATATACTATATAATTTCAATATATATTATGTGTGTGTGTTGTGTGTGTGTGTGAGAACAGCGCATGAACGCGTAAGCCATATATCACTTAGAACTCTTTGACCGGCCAGGATTCGAAACCATTCCGTCCAGGATCACCTAAAAGTACCCAGTACCTGATTACCAACTCCGCACCACAATGATCGTCTATAAGGATGTGTCACTTGGCGCTTATTAACTAATGCTACCTGAAGAACAACCACGACGAAACTCATGGATCCATTTGGGGTACAGTTTTTCGCAAATTCTGACGCGCTGCAGGGCCGCACTGAGTCTATGATGTGTGAGAAAGCTGCATGATCGCGAAAGCCATATATCACTTAGAACTCTTGAACCGGCCAGGATTCAAACCCAAGCCGTTCTCAGGATCACCCCTAAAAGTAACAATATATAATATATATATACATCAAAAATATATATATACATATGCAAACAAAACCGATAATGGTCCCCAGGACTAGAAAAACTGAAAAAATCAACCCAGAAGGACTCGAACCCATACTCCAGGAGCAACCGACAACTGGTACTGTACAGGGATGCATTA
>WNGS01005641.1:13517296-13551305 GCA_020271785.1 Procambarus virginalis
TTCGTTGTTCAAAATCACTAATCTTCAAGTTCTTCACCGATTGTCTTTGAAATTTTCACACTACGTTCCATTCGCATCCGAGTGAATTTTTATATATATCTATATAGATGCCACATCTGTGAAGGGGAAAAAACATGCTTTTTTTGAAAAACTGTGTTTTTATGTGCTTTTCACATGAGTGAAATCTTCGAAACCTCTTTACCGATTGCTTTGAAATGTTGACAAAACGTTGCGTTCGAATAAGCGCGTATTTTATAATTATACTATATACATGCCTCACCTCTGACAGGAAACCCATGTTTTTTTTTTTGCCATCTGCCATCTGTTGGACGTAAGAGCATACACGCTCTGTTCCAAAGTTCTTCACCGATTGCTTTGAAATTTTGACACAACTTTCCATTCGAATACTCGCATGCTTTTATATACCTACTATATAGATAAAACACCTGTGACAGGTAAACAAGCATTTTTTTTAAACAGCGCCATCTGTTGCTCTCAAGAGCAACTCATGCTATACTAAAAGTTATGATTGCATTTCACTGTTTCCGATTGCATTGATTAATTTGATTTTCATAGATTCAGATTTATTTTCATTTTTATTTAATTATGTAGCTGGACATTGGGTTGGAATTGAGCTGTGATGATTACCATACCCGTTCATTTCGTGAGAATAAGTATAAATGGCCACACCTGTAACAAGTAAAACCATGCTTTGTTTGAAAAACAGCGCCATCTGTTGTACGTAGGAGCAACACCCACAATACTATAATGCTACTATTCATTTCAATCTTTCTGATTGCATTTGATAAATTGAAATTTCATCGATTTCGATTTATTTCTATTTTGATTTCATTATTTTGTGTGACATTGCCTTATGATTTGAGTTGTGTTGTTGACCATACCTTTCATTTCATGAGTATAGTTTATTTTTTTTATTATTTCATTGTTTTTCTTTGGTTTTTTACTATTCTATTTTTCAGTGACGGGAACATCAGATTATTTGTTGTTCCAAATTTTCTGAAGGGAATACCAGATCATATAGGAATGCATCAGACAATGGAGTGGGGAATGGTGGGGAGGACGAGAGGACGGGAGTGGAGGATGATGGGGACAACGAGAGGGGACAGAGTAGAAATGGGGGGAAGACGAGGGGATGGGGGAGTTGGGGAGGAGGGGGAGGGTGGAATAAATATTGGTGGGGAGGACAAGAAGAAAGAGTGGGGAATGGTGAGGGAGGAAGAAGGGACAAGGGACGGGGCAATGGTAGGAAGGACGAGGAGATGGGGGGGAGTGGGAGAATGGTGGGGAGGATGTGGGGATAATGGAGTGGGGAATGGTGGGGAGGACGAGAGGGTGGCGGAGAGAGAATGGTTGGGAGGACGAGGGGACAGAGGAGTGGGGAATAGTTGGGTGGACTAGGGAATTGGGTTGGGACAGAATGATGAGGAGGACTGGGTGACAGGGAAAGATTTTCCTGCTGTGGTCCGCAGGCAGCAACAACAATTAACACAAGAGAGGTGACAGTCATTCATGACGAGTATAGCTTAAATGACGAATGTGACTGTACCTTCACCACACAAGAAACTAATCAGAGCCAAAAAAGGTGGTAAGGACACTGCCAGGTGCTGATACCATTACATACTCAATGATCGCACATGCAGGTCCTGCTGGTGAACGAGGAATATTGGACGTCATCAACGCATCTTGGCAGCAAGGCAAACTACCGACCTCTTGGAAAAAGCAGACAATCATTCCGATTCCTAAGCCGAAAGAACCTGGCAATTACAGACCCATTTCATTAACATCATGCATTAGTAAAACTGCAGAACGGATGGTCTTAAATAGGCTACTGTGGAAGACTGGAGACCTGCATAAACACGTATTTGGCTTCACTAGAGGCGTGGGTACTCCAACTGCATAGCCACATTACTAGGAACAGTTAACTCGGGTCCAGCTATAGTGATCTTCCTTGACCTAGAAAAAGCATTCGAACTTGCGAGCCCGCAAGCAATTTTACACACCTTAGTTACAAATGGTGTAAAGGGAAATTGCTAGCATGGATTCAAGATTACCTAAGTCACAGGTATGCCAGAGTAAAGTTGCAAGGACAAGTGTCGGGCTACCGCTTGCATGAGAATGGGACTCCACAAGGAGGAGTCCTCAGTCCTAGTCTTTTTAACATCCTTATGGAGAAACTTGTTGCCATGACATTTACAGAAGGGGTTAAATTGCTAAGCTATGCTGACGATCTAGCATTAGTCATTACAGGTCCTTCACTTCTCAATAAAGCACAAGGTGCATTAGATAAAGTAACATCTGAATGCAGCGTTTTAGGGCTAAAAATATCTGCACAGAAGTCTAAGGCAATGAGACTAGGCGGCCACACTCCAGACAGGCACCTACGCATTCAAGACATTAACCTTCAGTGGGTTACGCATTATCAATATCTCGGAGTGTGGATAGATTTTAACATGACGTTCAACAAGCAAATTCAATATCTAAAGGAGAAAGTAAAATCACGACTAAATGTAATGAGAGCAATCACAGGGCCCCGTCTAGGAGCGGGACACAAAGTGTTAAGAATGTTTTACATACACGCCGTTCGTTCCCTAATTGATTATGCGGCGCCTGCCTTACTCACTCTTTCTCCTGGCCAGTGGGCGAACGTTGAGGTTCTTCAAAACGATGCATTGCGAATCATAACAGGAGCTCCCAGATGGACTAAAATACTGAACCTAAGACTGGAAACCAGGCTAACGTCGCTTGAAATAAGGGTAAAAGGGATCGCTGCGTTCATGCTCACCAAGATATTGACTAGACCTAGAATCAGTTCACTTAATGATATCATCACTGGAGCACTAACTCTGGACAGACGAGCCTCCAATAGCACCAGGTGGACCCATTGTGCGATAAACACCATCAATACGTTCGAAATAACAAACACAGTCACTGAGAAGGGTGTCGACGAAATACATGCAGACTTTGTTATGCAAGCCCCTTGGGAATCTCCGCCAGCAGACTTTAAGATTATGGTTATTGTAGGGAAAAAGAACCAGACACATCCTCTTCTGCTACGTAACATTGCACAGATGCATATAGAAGCAAACATGGCATCCGACAGCTTCACATACTTCACCGATGGATCAGTAAACCAGCAGGGACAAGAAACCGGAGCTGCAGTTAAAGCAGGAAACTCTGTACATAGTTGGAGGCTCTCAAATGGGTGTTCGACTTTACAAACAGAGATGCTGGCCATTCAAAAGGCTTTGGAACATGCTCTTGCTCAACACCGACAACATGTTATCATACATACAGATTCGAGAACCGCCATTGAAACCTTGCAACAAGACCGCATATGTGATAACATACATCTGATCACAACTGTCCTATCATTAATGCAAACACTCCAACGTCAAGGCCGACGGGTCCTTCTCAACTGGGTGCCAAGTCATGTGGGTATCGTTGGGAATGACATTGCAGACGAAGCTGCAAAACTTGCAACTAAGAGAAGAACTGTAGACATTTGCATACCACAGAGTCTGTCCCAGATTAAGCGAGTAATTAGAACCAGAGCAATGCAAAAGTTGTACAGTGACCACACCTCAGCTGTTGCAACATCTCGATCTGCAGGTTGGTACAGGGATTCAACCAACTACGAACCACTTATGTTAATGAAGGGGAGCAGCAGGGCAACAGAAGTACACTTACATCGCATCAGGCTTGGATACCCATGTGCATGGGAAATAGGCTTACAGGTTCTGGAAGATGAGAGGAAATGTCAACACTGTGGAGAAATGCCCGACAGACCTCTGGTACATTATCTGACGCAGTGCACAGTTACGAACCCATTAAGGTTTCAACTTCACTTCACCAGAGCAGAAGATGTTGTTAAACACATATGGCAACATCTTACTAAAGCGTCCATACGAGTAATAAATACTCATACTCCACCCAAGTAAACTAGAGACAAGCAACACTTAGTGGGCTAGCCAGAGGCTTAGGGCCCGCGCATGAATATCCCTGCAAAAAAAAAAAAAAAAAAGAAAAAAGAAAAAAAAAAAAAAAAAACTTCGACCCCTTGGGACTATTAACCACTGGGTCTGTGCTGGCCGACAATACTCGTGGCAGAAAAAGCCCAGGCAAAGAAAACATTTGTTTAAGATTTCGTATCATTCAAAACGAACGGCCAGGAGGTTGGGTATATGATGGACGTCAGAGGCCTTTAGTGAGCTGCAGCCATTTTGAAAAAAATTCCCAGAATACCCCAGGGCCGCGGGTAGCCTCAGTTCTGATCGAGCAACCATGGCTGACGAATGCACTTCCAGCTCCCAGTCGCCTGTGGGACACAGTGTTGAAAGATCGCTATCTACGGGGGAAATTCAGATATTATTGTTTGAAGTAGAACAGGGTAGGGATATCGATGACCCAAGGGACGATAGAGATCTAACACAAGTGATACACAGGTGAAAAGTTCACTTATGTATGTCAATTAACAAACTCACACTAAACATAGAAATGACCTACTACATCTTATTTGGAAGCAAATCAACAAATACAATTCAGCTTCAGATAGACAATGTTAACATCAGCAATAAAAATGATGGAAAGTTTCTTGGCCTATACTTACACAAGAGACTCAACATTACCATCCCACATAAAACATAACCAAAAAAAATGTCTAAAAAACGGTTGGTACACTCTCTAAAATCAGATATTAAGTTTCAAACTCTGTTCTCCTCTCTGTACTATGCGCTAATCTGTCCCTATCTCACACATGGTATCTGTGCATGGGAATTAATCTCTGCTAACCACCTCAAGCCCATCATCATGCAGCAAAAATCTGCTATCTGAACAATAACAAACTCGGCTTTCAGATAACACTCAGCCCCCCCCCCCCTATTTAAATCCCTAAACATGCTAAACATAACCTCACTCCACACATTCTCTTGTGTCTATTACATTTACAAAACCCTGTTCTTAAATGCACACCCTGCTCTGAAACTCTTCTTGGACAGATGTAATATAAGACATAATCACCATACCAGAAATAAATATCTCTTTGATATCCCAAAGTCAAACTTAATCTGTGTAAACACTTTTTGCAAATAAACAAACCTGGTCTACGGAATACACTCCCTATCGAATTTAAAAGCTGTCCATCTTTAGCCTTATTAAAAAAAGTCTCTAATTTCATCTTTAAATTTTCCTACCTAGTGCTTGAAAATCGCACTGTATCTAGTGCTACCCAATTCCCCAAAATATGTACCTATGCCTTACAACATTACCATTGTAGTTATTGCTGTTATCTTATGTAATGTTATACACATAGTTTGCTACAATATTTTTTGCAATAATCCTCAAATTATGCTAAAATGTACCTGTGGGTAACCTTTAAATTTACTTCAATGTACCCACTTTTTTTCTGTCAAATTTCTTACATAATGTATTTTTTTTTATATTGTACCTTCTTACAATGCATTTTTATATCTTCTTACAATGTATTTTTATACTTTCTTGCAATATATTTTATACTTTCTTACAATGTACCTGTAAACATTTTAAATTTTGCTAGAAATTACTTTCTTAAAATTATGTGTTAGATTAAGGATATCACCTAAATGCTATGCATGCTACGACTTTACAAGAATGTAAAAGTTCAAGTCTCTGTACAATGTACCTTCTTGTATATAAATAAATAAATAAATAAATAAATAAATAAATAAATAAATAAATAAATAAATACAGAGATGAGGACGATACAGCGATAGTATCCATTTCAGTGGAAGCAGAACGCAAGGAGGGGCATCATAGGTCATCGCCCTTGCCAGTAATATCCCCACCACCTATGCCATTTCCCATTTTTGTCGAAAGTGATACTGTTGGTGAATCATTTTCTGGGTTCAGTGACGTTGCTTCTGATACAAGTAGCATAGATGAGCTGAGTTGTAGCTGCTACCATCGTGGTATTACTAGGCGGAGATCTGCTGTCTTCAGCAGGAGGCCCTGCCAAGCGCCGCCATGTCACCCCTCACGGCGACACTGATGATAATGTTGCCTCTACATCTAGTTTCCCTTACTCGCCCTAATAGTGTACAAGGTAGAAGAGTTTCAGCTCCAGACCAACGGAGATTTAGTGAAAGAAAACGAATCCGTAGTTGTGGTGCCCAAAGAATTGGCGATCATGGTGGTGGTACCAGTACAAGGAGCATGGGGGAATTTGTGATAGAGAACTGTGATATTTTTGTACCACACAAACCTCCATTTGCCGATAGTGATGTAGGGGAAAGCATCCATATTCCCGAATACAGGTGACGACATGAGTGAAAGTGATTATTTTATTGCTTATTTTGATGAGCAATTCATGCAACATCTTGTTGACGAAACCAACAGATATGTTGGGCAACTTAATGCAGGTGGCTTCTTACCTGCTTCACGTATGATACGTTGAAAGGACACCACTGTTGCTGAGTTGTATGTGTTCATAGCTCTGTGTATGCTTATGAAACATTCGGTGAAGCTCTTCATATAAGATTATGGGAACAAAGACTGCGCAGTTCCAACCCCAGTGTTCAACAAGAACATGTCACGGGATAGGTTCCTGATATTACTATGGCGCCTACACTTTGAAAAGCTTTCAAATGTTGAATGAAATGATCGATTTTGTAGAGTGCGAAACGTGTTCTGTGATATCAGAGGGAAATTTCCTTATTACTTTGTACAAGGATAGAATGTTGTCATTGACGAATCCCTAGTTCTTTTCAAGGGACGTCTTCTCTTCAAACAGTACATTACATCAAAATGGCACCGTTTTGGCCTCAAATTATTTGAACTGTGCGACTGTGAAACTGGAATGGTGATCAATATGATATTAAATTCCAATACAGACATAGCCATACCCGCACAGAATACTCACAGGTTTTCTCGCAGTGTGGTGAAGACGCTCATGGAACCACTGCTGAACAAGGGGGACATACTGTACACTGATATTAATTATTATACGAGCCTATTCCTAACAAAGTCCTGCTTGAACATAACACGGGAGTGTGTGGCACTGTAAAGACATATAGGAAAGAAATGCCAGAATTTGAAAATAATATTATGCGGGGACTGTGAACTTAGAAAATGTGACGAGATTTTAGCAGAGTTCGAAATTACAAACATCGGTTCACAGTAAATAGTCGGTGGAATGCAGTTTGGATCCGAGAGTACCTAACTCTTCTGACGAAGTATCACTACGGGGCAAACAACCCCTATAACAGACTACAACTACAACCTAGCGATGTTGTTCTGATGGACCGTGACTGTCCATGCTCAGAGTTGCCTCCAGGCCGTATTGTTTCTGTCCATTCAGAGACCCAGAGTGTCTTCAGAATAGTGAATGTGAACTGCAAAGGCACAACTAGCCTCAAGACACTGGAGAAATTAGTTTCCTTGGAGCAAGCAGAAAATCAAGTTGCTCAGAGACCTCTTACACCTGAAACTCCAATACGGAACATCCATCCTATACGAACTGCCGAACAAGAGGGCAAATTAAAACTAAAACAGAACTATAGTAATTCTGAAGAAGAATGATGAAGTGCTCGCAAGTTCTAAACAATGGGCTCCGACCAGTATTTCGTCCCCCGAAATTATGTGGGCTAAAACTCACACATCACCTATAGATTGGTAATGCAACAGGTAGAAATAAATTGCTACTGGGTGTGTTAATTCCATTACAAATAAACACATTAGTTGGTCAAAGAGACTGAAAATGACGACTTTACTACAGAAAATGGGGTTGATTTTCCCGTGTCACATCATCTCATAACATAATCTATTTAGCTAATTTTACACTAAAATCATCAGTCTGAGAACTGAAACCAAAAATAAGTGAATCTTTTAAATTAAATATATAATCAAAAAGATTTGGCGTCAAACTTATTCCTCCTTCCGAGTCTCATAGAAAACGAGTTTAGTTTGATGGCGAGGGAGGAGGAGGAGAGCCATCATGGTTGTTGTTGATGAAACTTGATCCGAGACAGAGCGTGCCTCCCACAACACAGAAAATTACTCCATCAAGTCCCAGAAAGTAGCGCCGCTAAAATAGATCACTGTTTATTGCCAAGACTTGACAGTACTAAGGATAGTGCAGAGTTCGGATTTTTCTAATAGTACATAATTTTTGGCCATAAATATGTATGAAGGATTAAATCATTATATTACAGTTTTCCTGCATCATTGCAGGAAAACTCAAATTAAACTCCATTATCTGCAATGGTAAGGTTTATTCATTATTAATTACTTAAATTTAATGTGTAAAACCTAATATATTTCATGTGCTTTACACATTATCACCAGTTTTTACGGTGTAAAAATGCCTTTTTACGGTGTTGTGCACGAAACATCAGTTCAGCTGATATATCCCAGGACCACGTGGACATCATTAGTACATGTCCAATAAGGAGTACCCGTTTGCGAGAGGTATCTGACGTTGCATGACCAGCCAACACTACCGAATCAGCTGAGTCCGTTTTAAATTATAATTAACACATTTGTAGCAATACTACTAATTATTTAATAACAGTTCAGTTCATAAATTTATATTAACTATTTCATTACTGTGTGATAAACTGAATTATGAACCCCCCCCCAAAAAAAAAAATGTGTGAATGGAAGTTTATAAAAATCCAGTCAATTCAGAAGTAGTAAATACAATTTGGAACAACCACTTGAATTAATAAACAAATCAGTCACTGGAAGATTCCCCCCCTCCCTCTGACGACCGTAGGAGAATTAAACGTCTACAAAATTTTGTCTAAAATTTCTACGTATATAAGTGCCATCGGTGGCAGTCAGCATGATACACAGACACCTTCATTGTGTTCACGTTCGAGAACTGCAGGGAATAGGTTAATATGTTGCTGAATTGAAGTTATAGAATGTCGCAATCCATTCCACAATCAACTGCTTGAGGTAAACTGGACACCAAATGAAGATATGTGAACCACAATATCAAATGACTTACGACATGCACTTGAATGTGGATTTGGATTTTATCAAGTCAATATAAACACATCAGTGATGATGATACGATGGATGAAATCAGCAATTTATACCTATAATATTGATAATGTATAAAACACCACATAATTACCAGTAAAATGCCAATTCATGACTTAAAAGAGTTATGATAATTATAAAAAATCAGCCGTTCCAAATAACATTAAAAAAAGATTCGATAATCTCAAAGTAACTTTAATGGTTTATAAATTTGGAAATTACATACAGTCCACTAATAACTATAATTGTAATAAATAACAAATATTATTATTTCTATGAGCTGCAATATTAGAGTAAGCAGTATAGTTACATAGAAAATAAAAGTTTATTTTCAACAGATATACGTATGTGAGACCTCATGATGGCTTATGGGGAACTCAGCAGAGTGATGGTTCATGGACTGGCATGGTGGGTATGGTGAGCAGGGAGGTAAGTTGATGAGCTATATTGATCCATCAGCAGAATGGGTCTGGTGTGGCATTGTTGAGTGTTGTACTCTGACCACTGCACCAGCAATTATCCAGCTGGTGCATAGTAAGCTCTAGCCAGAATACCAGAGCTTACTATGCAAGGCCTGATTTGCCTGATAAGCCAAGTTTTCCTGAAGTTATATATTTTTCTAATTTCGTTCCTTTTAACTGATAAAACTTTCCATTATATAATAATACGAATTCATTTTTTTAATTTGAGTTAAAACTAACATTAGAAATATAACCAAACATAACCTAATCTACCAAACATAACCTAATTTTTCTACATCTAACCAAATCTAACATAACATTGTCAGTAATTCATGTTCTTAATAACATATAATAAATTTAATTCATATAAGCCAATTGGATTTTTT
The DNA here is from genome assembly GCA_020271785.1 of Procambarus virginalis. Classification (NCBI taxonomy): domain Eukaryota; kingdom Metazoa; phylum Arthropoda; class Malacostraca; order Decapoda; family Cambaridae; genus Procambarus; species Procambarus virginalis. The sequence goes on from WNGS01005641.1 coordinate 13,527,183, forward strand.
TTGGAAATAAAGAAAATCACTCTGACTATTAAGCAAATTGAGCTCTGCATATGAGGCCTGTCACGGTTGTGGATTTGGGTGGTGTTACCGCTGACGGACCACCCAACCTACAACTCGACAAATGCTCATATTTCACTAAGGATCACACTAGGCACTTGTGGCTCTTGGAGAGGGGCTCAACGTCACACTTTAGGGGATGCGGCTCCAACACGCAGCCTTGTTGTCACGTGCACACACCCACTCGAGCCGCTGTGACTCCCCACTCTCTCCTTATGGAATATGACCTCCTCAATCCCCTTGTCTTCCTAGACTTCTGTCTTACCCTGTCCACAGCAGTGGTTCCTGTTTCTTGCTCTCTCTCTCCTTCTTTACTATTCCTGGGAAGCCTCACTGGGACAAGTGCAAACACCAGCAAATTTGAATACATTTACTGGACGAAGTACATAACAATACACGCATACATATAATAATGATGAATCCTATACTCTGTACTATTATAATCAGGTTGCACTCCAACACCATCAGAACTCTATCCTCAACTTGCTAAGTGGTATCCTATCTCTTGGTATTACCTAATATTATCAACCTCCTCAAGTAGATTAAGTCTTACAATATATTGTTACACTACCATCAAGAGAATGTATACATATATATATACCTATAAACACATATAAGGCAAATCAGCATTTGAATGCGATAACATACATATATATATATATATATATATATATTATATTATAATATATATATATATATATATATATCAGTATAAATGATCCGTGCCACACAACGAATCAATTGACCATTCTATCAGTCTTAGAATACATATATATCTGTAGGTACTCCTGCCTACGTCTGTAGCTCTAAACTTCAATATACACTTCTTGGCACATAAATAGCAAACGATCACTCGCCTCTCACTGCGTCGTTCACGCTAATGACAAACACTCTCACCTCCATACAAGTGACCATTTAGAACTATTTCACTACCCTGACAACTTCAGGTTCCTCAGGGCTTAAACACCAGGATCCTCTGCAGCTCCTCCAGGCTGCTACCATGAAGATTCCTGAACAACTATGGTGCTTCCCTACTCCTATTAGGATCATCCACAGCTCTCCTGGCTGCTGCACCATAAGTTTCCTCGAATAACTGTGGCACTTCACCACCTCTGCAGAAGCACGTGACACTCCTCCTCACTGCTTCTTCATAGCTCGGGGTCCTCTCCTCCCCTGCCTTGGAGTCTCATCAACCACTCCCTCTGTGCTGGCTTCCAAGTCCTCAGCAACTTCTTCCCCAAAGGACAAACCACAGATTATCTGGTTGAGGGCGCTTCTCCCTCTGACAACGTCTGACCAGGCACTCGTCACAGCCCACAAAACTGTCACTGGGCGGCTTAATACTCTCTCCTCGCCGTCCAGGACTTGAGACCACAACGTCTTCAGCTCGATTCAACAGCTGGAACGTCTGCACCTTCTCTTCTCTTGGAGATAATATCACTAGGGGTTCCCTCCTGGTGGGAGCTCGTCAAGCGCGGCTCCTCCCCTGCGATGTCTGGCCTCAAGTGAGGTCATCGCCCTCCACAAGCGAGCCTCACGCCTCCAGTAACTTGTCCACATCTCCTAACTGGTCATTTATCTGTTTTCTAGTTCATTGCCCATAATCTCAAACTTTTATAAAATCCAACACACCATCTTACATCTGTGTTATCGCCCTATCATTTCTGGACCTTCCAGTTAGGTCAGGCTTGCTGAATAAACTCTCAAAGGGTGAGACTCGTTTCTCCTGCAGGCTGAGATCATAACAGGCCGAGTAGTGCATTTTGGCTATTAGGTACGACATATATATATGAGCAGGGAGCAGCAATTTTGTATATATATATATATATATTATATATAATATATATATATATATATATATAATATATAATATATATATATATATTATATTTATTATTTATATATATATTTATATATAGATATGTCGTACCTAGTTATATATAGATATGTCGTACCTCAGACGCACTTCTCAGCCTACTATGCAAGGCCCGATTTGCCTAATGAGCCAAGTTTTCATGAATTATTTGTTTTCGACTACCTAACCTACCTAACCTAACCTAACCTAACTTTTTCGGCTACCTAACCTAACCTAACCTATAAAGATAGGTTAGGTTAGTTAGGTAGGGTTGGTTACGTTCGGTCATATGTCTACGTTAATTTTAACTCCAATAAAAAAAAATGACCTCATACATGATGAAATGTGGTAGCTTTATCATTTCATAAGAAAAAAATGGTATTTTATCAGATCACCTCATCTTTTGAGGCACACGTGGGAACACAAATGCAAACAAACCTGAATGGTCCCCAGGCATATGCAACTGAAAATTCAAACCCCAGAAGCGACTCAAAACCATTCTGCCAGAAGCACTCTGCAACTGGTGTACAGGACCCCTTAACCATCCGACCATCACAACGAAACAAAAGATGATGGTAGCCGAGGCTAATTCAACATCGTCCTGCCAGCACTCTGATGGTAATCATGAGCATGGTATTTCATCAAATCACCTCATTTGGGGGGGAAACATGTGAGGAAACACAAATGCAAACAACCCGAATTGTCTCAATACCTGATGCAATGGGTAGCTTTTATCATTTCATAAGAAAAACAAGGTATTTTAAATCAAATCACCTCATTCTTTTGGGCACACGTGAGGAACACAAATGCCAAAAAACCCTGAATGGGTCCCCAGGCATATATGCAACTGAAAATTCACACCCTAGGAGTGACTCAAACCCATACTGCCAGAAGTATTTTACAACTGGGGCACAGGACCCCTTAACCACTCGACCATCATGTCCTGACAAAAGATGATGGTAGCCGAGGATAATTCCCCATCATCCCGCCGGGACTCTGATGATAATCTTTGGCATGGTATTTTGTGCAATCACATCATTTTTTTGGGCCACACATGAGGAAAAAAATGCAAACAGCCTGAATGGTCCCCAGGCATATATACAACTGAAAACTTACTCCCCAGAAATGACTCGAATCCATACTACCAGGAGCACTCTGCAACTGGTGTAGATGACCCCTTGACCATCACGACCACACAAAAAATGATGGTAGCCGATGATAATTCCCCATCGTCCCACTGGCACTCTGATGGTAATCATAGGCATTGTGTTTTATCAAATCACCTCATTCTTTTGGGGCACACGTTAGGAACACAAATGCAAACAAACTTGAATGGTACCCAGGCATATATGCAACTGAAAACTCACACCCCCAGAAGTGACTCGAACCATACTGCCAGTGCTCTGCAACTGGTGTACAGAACCCCTTAACCACTTGACCATCACGACCGGTTAAAAGATGATGATAGCCGAGGCTAACTCCCCATCATCCTGCCGGCACTCAGATGGTAAACTTGGCATGGTATATTATCAGATCACCTCATTCATTTGGGGCACACGTGAGGAACACAAATGCAAACAAACCTGAACGGTCCCCAGGCATATATGCAACTGAAAACTCACACTCCAGATGTGACTCGAACCCATACTGCCAGGAGCACACTGCAACTAGTGTACCGGACCCCTTAACCACTCGACCATCACGACCTGACAAAAGATGATGGTAGCCAAGGATAATTCCCCATCATCCCACCGGCACTCTGATGATAATCTTGGGCATGGTATTTTATCAAATCACCTCATTCTTTTGGTCCACGCATGAGGACACAAATGTAACAAGCCTGAATTGTCCCCAGGAATATATGCAACTGAAAACTCACTCCCTATAAGTGACTCGAACCCATACTGCCAGGAGCACTCTGCAACTGGTGTACAGAACCCCTAAACGGTTCGATCATCATGTCCAGACAAAAGATGATGGTAGCCGGGGATATTTCCCCATCATCCCGCCGGCACTCTGATCAGAATCTTGGGCATGGTATTTTATAAAATCACTTCATTCTTTTGGCACACACGGGAACACAAATGTTAACAAGCCTGAATGGTCCCCAGGCTTATAAGCAACTGAAAACTCACACCCCAGAAGTGACTCGAACCCATACTGCCAAAAGCACTCTGCAACTGGCATACATGACCCCTTAACCACTCGACCATCACGACCAAACAAAAGATGATGGTAGCCGAGGGTAATTCCCAATCATCCTGCTGGCACTCTGATGGTAATCATAGGCATGGTATTTTATCAAATCACTTCATTCTTTTGGGGAACATGTGAGGAACTTAAATGCGAACCAACCTGAATGGTCCCCTGGCATATATGCAACTGAAAACTCACACCTCAGAAGTGACTCGAATCCATAATGCCAGGAGCACTATGCAACTGGTGTACAGGACCCCTTAACCACTCGACCATCACGACCAGACAAAAGATGATGGTAGCAGAGTATATTTCCCATCATCCCGCCGGCACTCAGATGATAATCTTGGGCATGGAATTTTATCAAATCACCTCATTCTTTTGGGGAACAGTAAGTATCACAAACGCGAACAAGTCTGAATGGTCTCCAGGCATACATGCAACTGAAAACTCACCCCAGAAGTGACTCGAACCCATAATGCCAGGAGCACTCTGCAACTAGTGAACAGGACCCCTTAACCACTCGACTATCACGACCGGACAAAAGATGATGGTTGCCATGGATAAGTCCCCATCGTCCCGCTGGCACTCTGATGGTAATCTTGGGCATGGAATTTTATCAAATCCCCTCATTCTTTTCTGCACACATGAGGAACACAAATGCAAACAAGCTTGAATGGTCCCCAGGCTTATATGCAACTGAAAACTCACCCCAGAAGTGACTCGAACCCATAATGCCAGGAGCACTCTGTAACTGGTGAACAGGACCCCTTAACCACTCCATTATCACGACAACACAAAAGATGACGGTAGCAGAGTATAATTTCCCATAATTCCACCGGCACTCTGATGGTAATCTTGGGTACGGTATTTTATCAAATCACCTCATTCTCTTGGGGCACACGTGAGGAATAAAAATGCAAACATGCCTGAATGGTCCCCAGGCATATATGCAACTGAAAATTCACACCCCAGAAGTGACTCGAACTCATACTGCCAAAAGCACTCTGCAACTGGTTTACAGGACCCCTTAACCACTTGATCATCACGACCAAACAAACGATGATGGTAGCCGAAGATAATTCCCCATCGTCCTGCTGGCACTCTGATGGTAATCTTGGGCATAGTATTTTATCAAATCACCTCATTCTTTTGGGGTACACGTGAGGAACACAAATGCAAACAAGTCTGAATGATCCCCAGGCATATATGCAACTGAAAACTCACACCCCAGAAGAAACTCAAACTTATACTGCCAGAAGCACTCTGCAATTCGTGTACAGGACCCCTTAACCACTCGACCATCACGACCAAACAAACGATGATGGTAGCCGAGGCTAATTCCCCATCATTCCAACACTGATGGTGTTGGAAATTTCCAACGCTGATACATCCCTATAGTATAACAATTCACTACAGTTGTATATTAATTACAGTATCCATTAACCTTACTAACTGTAGTGCTAACATAAATTAATATTTCTTTATCCGCATGTCAGGTTCTCTACCTTTATCAGTATTCTGTATAATAATTGGTTACTGATAATATAACCCTTAATGAACCAATAAAAGAGTTATTAATTAAAATTCTCACTAAATAACAGTTTTATCTGTTATATACGAACGCCATGAAAATACTCCTCATTTCACATTAATAATGACACTGTGCCTAACCGACACCATCTAGCGAGAATATAAACAATTTTAATTCTCTACAATTGCAACCCTATTCTCTTTACGCATTACGTAAGTAATTACGCGGAGAAGAATTCTCCATCCTTACTAAATTCTATTGCGAATGCGAGAGATGGTTGAAGGAGATGCTAGCGTGGGACGCCATTCAGCTTCATCTTTGGCTGCTGGGCAGACGAGACGTGAGGAGTGGCGTGGCTGACAAGTCGCCCAATAATAATCACATGGTAACTCCATAGACGACCGCCATCCAATACCATCACGTGGTCTACAGTGCTCAACTGTTATTTAATAAGGCGTCTACAATCATAGTCAAGACCTGGAATTATGCGTACACAGTAGTGGACGCCAGGGACTAACAGACGCGATTTCGGCAGACTTTAGTGTTCTCGCACGCTCACGTTAAGTATACTATTCTAGTTTGATGCATCATTCCAGATTGTGTATTTGTGGGTAGTCTGTCGTTATGTTGCAAGAAGACCTATACTACAATGTTAGTTGATTTCACGTTTTATTTCAGTTTCAATGAATATTGAAATAATTCATAGCCTAATCAATGTTACTCAAATTTCCATGATTGCAGCGTGTAGGTGAGGATGTAACAAGTTGTCTCTCTTCACCTACGAGGTTCTACTACTGGTTTCTTCTTTATTGGGATCTGGTGATCACGTGGACGAGTAACGAAACGGACTTAATGAAGTCGTCTTATAGCTAAGACAGATGTTTTCGTAGAAATTGAATAAGATTATTAGTTAGGCGAAGAGTCACAATAACGTGGCTGAAGTCATTTGACCAGACCACACACTAGAAGTTGAANATCAGAGCCAAAAAGGTGGTAAGGACACTGCACCAGGTGCTGATACCATTACATACTCAATGATGCACATGCAGGTCCTGCTGGTGAACGAGGAATATTGGACGTCATCAACGCATCTTGGCAGCAAGGCAAACTACCGACCTCTTGGAAGAAAGCAGACATCATTCCGATTCCTAAGCCGAAAGAACCTGGCAATTACAGACCCATTTCATTAACATCATGCATTAGTAAAACTGCAGAACGGATGGTCTTAAATAGGCTACTGTGGAAGACTGGAGACCTGCATAAACACGTATTTGGCTTCACTAGAGGCGTGGGTACTTCCAACTGCATAGCCACATTACTAGGAACAGTTAACTCGGGTCCAGCTATAGTGATCTTCCTTGACCTAGAAAAAGCATTCGAACTTGCGAGCCCGCAAGCAATTTTACACACCTTAGTTACAAAGGTGTAAAGGGAAAATTGCTAGCATGGATTCAAGATTACCTAAGTCACAGGTATGCCAGAGTAAAGTTGCAAGGACAAGTGTCGGGCTACCGCTTGCATGAGAATGGGACTCCACAAGGAGGAGTCCTCAGTCCTAGTCTTTTTAACATCCTTATGGAGAAACTTGTTGCCATGACATTTACAGAAGGGGTTAAATTGCTAAGCTATGCTGACGATCTAGCATTAGTCATTACAGGTCCTTCACTTCTCAATAAAGCACAAGGTGCATTAGATAAAGTAACATCTGAATGCAGCGTTTTAGGGCTAAAAATATCTGCACAGAAGTCTAAGGCAATGAGACTAGGCGGCCACACTCCAGACAGGCACCTACGCATTCAAGACATTAACCTTCAGTGGGTTACACAATATCAATATCTCGGAGTGTGGATAGATTTTAACATGACGTTCAACAAGCAAATTCAATATCTAAAGGAGAAAGTAAAATCACGACTAAATATAATGAGAGCAATCACAGGGCCCCGTCTAGGAGCGGGACACAAAGTGTTAAGAATGTTTTACATACACGCCGTTCGTTCCCTAATTGATTATGCGGCGCCTGCCTTACTCACTCTTTCTCCTGGCCAGTGGGCGAACGTTGAGGTTCTTCAAAACGATGCATTGCGAATCATAACAGGAGCTCCCAGATGGACTAAAATACTGAACCTAAGACTGGAAACCAGGCTAACGTCGCTTGAAATAAGGGTAAAAGGGATCGCTGCGTTCATGCTCACCAAGATATTGACTAGACCTAGAATCAGTTCACTTAATGATATCATCACTGGAGCACTAACTCTGGACAGACGAGCCTCCAATAGCACCAGGTGGACCCATTGTGCGATAAACACCATCAATACGTTCGAAATAACAAACACAGTCACTGAGAAGGGTGTCGACGAAATACATGCAGACTTTGTTATGCAAGCCCCTTGGGAATCTCCGCCAGCAGACTTTAAGATTATGGTTATTGTAGGGAAAAAGAACCAGACACATCCTCTTCTGCTACGTAACATTGCACAGATGCATATAGAAGCAAACATGGCATCCGACAGCTTCACATACTTCACCGATGGATCAGTAGACCAGCAGGGACAAGAAACCGGAGCTGCAGTTAAAGCAGGAAACTCTGTACATAGTTGGAGGCTCTCAAATGGGTGTTCGACTTTACAAACAGAGATGCTGGCCATTCAAAAGGCTTTGGAACATGCTCTTGCTCAACACCGACAACATGTTATCATACATACAGATTCGAGAACCGCCATTGAAACCTTGCAACAAGACCGCATATGTGATAACATACATCTGATCACAACTGTCCTATCATTAATGCAAACACTCCAACGTCAAGGCCGACGGGTCCTTCTCAACTGGGTGCCAAGTCATGTGGGTATCGTTGGGAATGACATTGCAGACGAAGCTGCAAAACTTGCAACTAAGAGAAGAACTGTAGACATTTGCATACCACAGAGTCTGTCCCAGATTAAGCGAGTAATTAGAACCAGAGCAATGCAAAAGTTGTACAGTGACCACACCTCAGCTGTTGCAACATCTCGATCTGCAGGTTGGTACAGGGATTCAACCAACTACGAACCACTTATGTTAATGAAGGGGAGCAGCAGGGCAACAGAAGTACACTTACATCGCATCAGGCTTGGATACCCATGTGCATGGGAAATAGGCTTACAGGTTCCGGAAGATGAGAGGAAATGTCAACACTGTGGAGAAATGCCCGACAGACCTCTGGTACATTATCTGACGCAGTGCACAGTTACGAACCCATTAAGGTTTCAACTTCACTTCACCAGAGCAGAAGAAGTTGTTAAACACATATGGCAACATCTTACTAAAGCGACCATACGAGTAATAAATACTCATACTCCACCCAAGTAAACTAGAGACAAGCAACACTTAGTGGGCCAGCCAGAGGCTTAGGGCCCGCGCAGAATATCCCTGCAAAAAAAAAAAAAAAAAAAAAAAAAAAAAAAAAAAAAAAAAAACTTCGACCCCTTGGGACTATTAACCACTGGGTCTGTGCTGGCCGACAATACTCGTGGCAGAAAAAGCCCAGGCCAAGAAAACATTTGTTTAAGATTTCGTATCATTCAAAACGAACGGCCAGGAGGTTGGGTATATGATGGACGTCAGAGGCCTTTAGTGAGCTGCAGCCATTTTGAAAAAAATTCCCAGAATACCCCAGGGCCGCGGGTAGCCTCAGTTCTGATCGAGCAACCATGGCTGACGAATGCACTTCCAGCTCCCAGTCGCCTGTGGGACACAGTGTTGAAAGATCTCTATCTACGGGGGAAATTCAGATATTATTGTTTGAAGTAGAACAGGGTAGGGATATCGATGACCCAAGGGACGATAGAGATCTAACACAAGTGATACACAGGTGAAAAGTTCACTTATGTATGTCAATTAACAAACTCACACTAAACATAGAAATGACCTACTACATCTTATTTGGAAGCAAATCAACAAATACAATTCAGCTTCAGATAGACAATGTTAACATCAGCAATAAAAATGATGGAAAGTTTCTTGGCCTATACTTACACAAGAGACTCAACATTACCATCCCACATAAAACATAACCAAAAAAAATGTCTAAAAAACGGTTGGTACACTCTCTAAAATCAGATATTAAGTTTCAAACTCTGTTCTCCTCTCTGTACTATGCGCTAATCTGTCCCTATCTCACACATGGTATCTGTGCATGGGAATTAATCTCTGCTAACCACCTCAAGCCCATCATCATGCAGCAAAAATCTGCTATCTGAACAATAACAAACTCGGCTTTCAGATAACACTCAGCCCCCCCCCTATTTAAATCCCTAAACATGCTAAACATAACCTCACTCCACACATTCTCTTGTGTCTATTACATTTACAAAACCCTGTTCTTAAATGCACACCCTGCTCTGAAACTCTTCTTGGACAGATGTAATATAAGACATAATCACCATACCAGAAATAAATATCTCTTTGATATCCCAAAGTCAAACTTAATCTGTGTAAACACTTTTGCAAATAAACAAACCTGGTCTACGGAATACACTCCCTATCGAATTTAAAAGCTGTCCATCTTTAGCCTTATTAAAAAAAGTCTCTAATTTCATCTTTAAATTTTCCTACCTAGTGCTTGAAAATCGCACTGTATCTAGTGCTACCCAATTCCCCAAAATATGTACCTATGCCTTACAACATTACCATTGTAGTTATTGCTGTTATCTTATGTAATGTTATACACATAGTTTGCTACAATATTTTTTGCAATAATCCTCAAATTATGCTAAAATGTACCTGTGGGTAACCTTTAAATTTACTTCAATGTACCCACTTTTTTTCTGTCAAATTTCTTACATAATGTATTTTTTTTTATATTGTACCTTCTTACAATGCATTTTTATATCTTCTTACAATGTATTTTTATACTTTCTTGCAATATATTTTTATACTTTCTTACAATGTACCTGTAAACATTTTAAATTTTGCTAGAAATTACTTTCTTAAAATTATGTGTTAGATTAAGGATATCACCTAAATGCTATGCATGCTACGACTTTACAAGAATGTAAAAGTTCAAGTCTCTGTACAATGTACCTTCTTGTATATAAATAAATAAATAAATAAATAAATAAAAAATAAATAAATAAATACAGAGATGAGGACGATACAGCGATAGTATCCATTTCAGTGGAAGCAGAACGCAAGGAGGGGCATCATAGGTCATCGCCCTTGCCAGTAATATCCCCACCACCTATGCCATTTCCCATTTTTGTCGAAAGTGATACTGTTGGTGAATCATTTTCTGGGTTCAGTGACGTTGCTTCTGATACAAGTAGCATAGATGAGCTGAGTTGTAGCTGCTACCATCGTGGTATTACTAGGCGGAGATCTGCTGTCTTCAGCAGGAGGCCCTGCCAAGCGCCGCCATGTCACCCCTCACGGCGACACTGATGATAATGTTGCCTCTACATCTAGTTTCCCTTACTCGCCCTAATAGTGTACAAGGTAGAAGAGTTTCAGCTCCAGACCAACGGAGATTTAGTGAAAGAAAACGAATCCGTAGTTGTGGTGCCCAAAGAATTGGCGATCATGGTGGTGGTACCAGTACAAGGAGCATGGGGGAATTTGTGATAGAGAACTGTGATATTTTTGTACCACACAAACCTCCATTTGCCGATAGTGATGTAGGGGAAAGCATCCATATTCCCGAATACAGGTGACGACATGAGTGAAAGTGATTATTTTATTGCTTATTTTGATGAGCAATTCATGCAACATCTTGTTGACGAAACCAACAGATATGTTGGGCAACTTAATGCAGGTGGCTTCTTACCTGCTTCACGTATGATACGTTGAAAGGACACCACTGTTGCTGAGTTGTATGTGTTCATAGCTCTGTGTATGCTTATGAAACATTCGGTGAAGCTCTTCATATAAGATTATGGGAACAAAGACTGCGCAGTTCCAACCCCAGTGTTCAACAAGAACATGTCACGGGATAGGTTCCTGATATTACTATGGCGCCTACACTTTGAAAAGCTTTCAAATGTTGAATGAAATGATCGATTTTGTAGAGTGCGAAACGTGTTCTGTGATATCAGAGGGAAATTTCCTTATTACTTTGTACAAGGATAGAATGTTGTCATTGACGAATCCCTAGTTCTTTTCAAGGGACGTCTTCTCTTCAAACAGTACATTACATCAAAATGGCACCGTTTTGGCCTCAAATTATTTGAACTGTGCGACTGTGAAACTGGAATGGTGATCAATATGATATTAAATTCCAATACAGACATAGCCATACCCGCACAGAATACTCACAGGTTTTCTCGCAGTGTGGTGAAGACGCTCATGGAACCACTGCTGAACAAGGGGGACATACTGTACACTGATATTAATTATTATACGAGCCTATTCCTAACAAAGTCCTGCTTGAACATAACACGGGAGTGTGTGGCACTGTAAAGACATATAGGAAAGAAATGCCAGAATTTGAAAATAATATTATGCGGGGACTGTGAACTTAGAAAATGTGACGAGATTTTAGCAGAGTTCGAAATTACAAACATCGGTTCACAGTAAATAGTCGGTGGAATGCAGTTTGGATCCGAGAGTACCTAACTCTTCTGACGAAGTATCACTACGGGGCAAACAACCCCTATAACAGACTACAACTACAACCTAGCGATGTTGTTCTGATGGACCGTGACTGTCCATGCTCAGAGTTGCCTCCAGGCCGTATTGTTTCTGTCCATTCAGAGACCCAGAGTGTCTTCAGAATAGTGAATGTGAACTGCAAAGGCACAACTAGCCTCAAGACACTGGAGAAATTAGTTTCCTTGGAGCAAACAGAAAATCAAGTTGCTCAGAGACCTCTTACACCTGAAACTCCAATACGGAACATCCATCCTATACGAACTGCCGAACAAGAGGGCAAATTAAAACTAAAACAGAACTATAGTAATTCTGAAGAAGAATGATGAAGTGCTCGCAAGTTCTAAACAATGGGCTCCGACCAGTATTTCGTCCCCCGAAATTATGTGGGCTAAAACTCACACATCACCCATAAATTGGTAATGCAACAGGTAGAAATAAATTGCTACTGGGTGTGTTAATTCCATTACAAATAAACACATTAGTTGGTCAAAGAGACTGAAAATGACGACTTTACTACAGAAAATGGGGTTGATTTTCCCGTGTCACATCATCTCATAACATAATCTATTTAGCTAATTTTACACTAAAATCATCAGTCTGAGAACTGAAACCAAAAATAAGTGAATCTTTTAAATTAAATATATAATCAAAAAGATTTGGCGTCAAACTTATTCCTCCTTCCGAGTCTCATAGAAAACGAGTTTAGTTTGATGGCGAAGGAGGAGGAGGAGAGCCATCATGGTTGTTGTTGATGAAACTTGATCCGAGACAGAGCGTGCCTCCCACAACACAGAAAATTACTCCATCAAGTCCCAGAAAGCAGCGCCGCTAAAATAGATCACTGTTTATTGCCAAGACTTGACAGTACTAAGGATAGTGCAGAGTTCGGATTTTTCTAATAGTACATAATTTTTGGCCATAAATATGTATGAAGGATTAAATCATTATATTACAGTTTTCCTGCATCATTGCAGGAAAACTCAAATTAAACTCCATTATCTGCAATGGTAAGGTTTATTCATTATTAATTACTTAAATTTAATGTGTAAAACCTAATATATTTCATGTGCTTTACACATTATCACCAGTTTTTACGGTGTAAAAATGCCTTTTTACGGTGTTGTGCACGAAACATCAGTTCAGCTGATATATCCCAGGACCACGTGGACATCATTAGTACATGTCCAATAAGGAGTACCCGTTTGCGAGAGGTATCTGACGTTGCATGACCAGCCAACACTACCGAATCAGCTGAGTCCGTTTTAAATTATAATTAACACATTTGTAGCAATACTACTAATTATTTAATAACAGTTCAGTTCATAAATTTATATTAACTATTTCATTACTGTGTGATAAACTGAATTATGAACCCCCCCCCCCAAAAAAAAAATGTGTGAATGGAAGTTTATAAAAATCCAGTCAATTCAGAAGTAGTAAATACAATTTGGAACAACCACTTGAATTAATAAACAAATCAGTCACTGGAAGATTCCCCCCCTCCCTCTGACGACCGTAGGAGAATTAAACGTCTACAAAATTTTGTCTAAAAATTTCTACGTATATAAGTGCCATCGGTGGCAGTCAGCATGATACACAGACACCTTCATTGTGTTCACGTTCGAGAACTGCAGGGAATAGGTTAATATGTTGCTGAATTGAAGTTATAGAATGTCGCAATCCATTCCACAATCAACTGCTTGAGGTAAACTGGACACCAAATGAAGATATGTGAACCACAATATCAAATGACTTACGACATGCACTTGAATGTGGATTTGGATTTTATCAAGTCTATATAAACACATCAGTGATGATGATACGATGGATGAAATCAGCAATTTATACCTATAATATTGATAATGTATAAAATACCACATAATTACCAGTAAAATGCCAATTCATGACTTAAAAGAGTTATGATAATTATAAAAAATCAGCCGTTCCAAATAACATTAAAAAAAGATTCGATAATCTGAAAGTAACTTTAATGGTTTATAAATTTGGAAATAAATTACATACAGTCCACTAATAACTATAATTGTAATAAATAATAAATATTATTATTTCTATGAGCTGCAATATTAGAGTAAGCAGTATAGTTACATAGAAAATAAAAGTTTATTTTCAACAGATATACGTATGTGAGACCTCATGATGGCTTATGGGGAACTCAGCAGAGTGATGGTTCATGGACTGGCATGGTGGGCATGGTGAGCAGGGAGGTAAGTTGATGAGCTATATAGATCCATCAGTAGAATGGGTCCTGGTCTGGTATTGTTGAGTGTTGTACTCTGACCACTGCACCAGCAATTATCCAGCTGGTGCATAGTAAGCTCTAGCCAGAATACCAGAGCTTACTATGCAAGGCCTGATTTGCCTGATAAGCCAAGTTTTCCTGAAGTTATATATTTTTCTAATTTCGTTTCCTTTTAACTGATAAAACTTTCCATTATATAATAATACGAATTCATTTTTTTTAATTTGAGTTAAAACTAACATTAGAAATATAACCAAACATAACCTACTCTACCAAACATAACCTAATTTATCTACATCTAACCTAAACTAACATAACATTGTCAGTAATTCATGTTCTTAATAATATATAATAAATTTAATTCATATAAGCCAATTTGATTTTTTTTGGAAATAAAGAAAATCACTCTGACTATTAAGCAAATTGGGCTCTGCATATGAGGCCGAGTAGTGCATTTTGGCTATTAGGTACGACATATATATATGAGCAGGGAGCAGCAATTTTGTATATATATATATATATATATATATATATATATATATATATATATATATATATATATATATATATATGTATATATATATATATATATATATATATATATATATATATATATATATATATATATATATATTTATATATATTTATATATAGATATGTCGTACCTAGTTATATATAGATATGTCGTACCTCAGAACGCACTTCTCAGCCTAATATGCAAGGCTCGATTTGCCTAATGAGGCAAGTTTTCATGAATTATTTGTTTTTCGGCTACCTAACCTACCTAACCTAACCTAACCTAACCTAACTTTTTCGGCTACCTAACCTAACCTATAAAGATAGGTTAGGTTAGGTTAGGTAGGGTTGGTTACGTTCGGTCATATGTCTACGTTAATTTTAACTCCAATAAAAAAAAATTGACCTCATACATGATGAAATGGGTAGCTTTATCATTTCATAAGAAAAAAATGGTATTTTATCAGATCACCTCATTCTTTTGGGGGCACACGTGGGAACACAAATGCAAACAAACCTAAATGGTCCCCAGGCATATATGCAACTGAAAATTCAAACCCCAGAAGCGACTCAAAACCATTCTGCCAGAAGCACTCTGCAACTGGTGTACAGGACCCCTTAACCATCCGACCATCACAACGAAACAAAAGATGATGGTAGCCGAGGCTAATTCCCCATCGTCCTGCCAGCACTCTGATGGAAATCATGAGCATGGTATTTCATCAAATCACCTCATTTTGGGGGGGAACATGTGAGGAACACAAATGCAAACAACCCTGAATTGTCCCCAGGCATACATGCAACTGAAAACTCACACCCCAGAAGTGACTCGCGCCCATACTGTCAGGAGCACTCTGCAACTGGTGTACAGGATCCCTTAACCACTCGACCATCACGACCAAACAAAAGATGATGGTAGCCGAGGCTAAATCCCCATCATCCCGCCGGCACTCTGATTGTAATCTTGGGCATGGTATTTTATCAAATCACCTCATTCTTTTGGGGCTCACGTGAGGAACACAAATGCAAACAACCCTGAATGGGTCCCCAGGCATATATGCAACTGAAAATTCACACCCTAGGAGTGACTCAAACCCATACTGCCAGAAGTATTTTACAACTGGGGCACAGGACCCCTTAACCACTCGACCATCATGTCCTGACAAAAGATGATGGTAGCCGAGGATAATTCCCCATCATCCCGCCGGGACTCTGATGATAATCATTGGATGGTATTTTGTCCAATCACATCATTTTTTTGGGCCACACATGAGGAAAAAAATGCAAACAAGCCTGAATGGTCCCCAGGCATATATGCAACTGAATACTTACTCCCCAGAAATGACTCGAATCCATACTACCAGGAGCACTCTGCAACTGGTGTAGATGACCCCTTGACCATCACGACCACACAAAAACTGATGGTAGCCGATGATAATTCCCCATCGTCCCACTGGCACTCTGATGGTAATCATAGGCATTGTGTTTTATCAAATCACCTCATTCTTTTGGGGCACACGTTAGGAACACAAATGCAAACAAACTTGAATGGTACCCAGGCATATATGCAACTGAAAACTCACACCCCCAGAAGTGACTATAACCATACTGCCAGTGCTCTGCAACTGGTGTTCAGAACCCCTTAACCACTTGACCATCACGACCGGTTAAAAGATGATGATAGCCGAGGCTAACTCCCCATCATCCTGCCGGCACTCAGATGGTAAACTTGGGCATGGTATATTATCAGATCACCTCATTCATTTGGGGCACACGTGAGGAACACAAATGCAAACAAACCTGAACGGTCCCCAGGCATATATGCAACTGAAAACTCACACTCCAGATGTGACTCGAACCC
The DNA here is from genome assembly GCA_020271785.1 of Procambarus virginalis. Lineage (NCBI taxonomy): Eukaryota > Metazoa > Arthropoda > Malacostraca > Decapoda > Cambaridae > Procambarus > Procambarus virginalis. The sequence goes on from WNGS01005641.1 coordinate 13,544,086, forward strand.
ATACTGCCAGGAGCACACTGCAACTAGTGTACCGGACCCCTTAACCACTCGACCATCACGACCTGACAAAAGATGATGGTAGCCAAGGATAATTCCCCATCATCCCACCGGCACTCTGATGATAATCTTGGGCATGGTATTTTATCAAATCACCTCATTCTTTTGGGTCACGCATGAGGAACACAAATGTAAACAAGCCTGAATTGTCCCCAGGAATATATGCAACTGAAAACTCACTCCCTATAAGTGACTCGAACCCATACTGCCAGGAGCACTCTGCAACTGGTGTACAGAACCCCTAAACGGTTCGATCATCATGTCCAGATAAAAGATGATGGTAGCCGGGGATATTTCCCCATCTTCCCGCCGGCACTCTGATCGGAATCTTGGGCATGGTATTTTATAAAATCACTTCATTCTTTTGGGCACACACGGGGAACACAAATGTTAACAAGCCTGAATGGTCCCCAGGCTTATAAGCAACTGAAAACTCACACCCCAGAAGTGACTCGAACCCATACTGCCAAAAGCACTCTGCAACTGGCGTACATGACCCCTTAACCACTCGACCATCACGACCAAACAAAAGATGATGGTAGCCGAGGGTAATTCCCAATCATCCTGCTGGCACTGTGATGGTAATCATAGGCATGGTATTTTATCAAATCACTTCATTCTTTTGGGGAACATGTGAGGAACTTAAATGCGAACAAGCCTGAATGGTCCCCTGGCATATATGCAACTGAAAACTCACACCTCAGAAGTGACTCGAATCCATAATGCCAGGAGCACTATGCAACTGGTGTACAGGACCCCTTAACCACTCGACCATCACGACCAGACAAAAGATGATGGTAGCAGAGTATAATTTCCCATCATCCCGCCGGCACTCAGATGATAATCTTGGGCATGGAATTTTATCAAATCACCTCATTCTTTTGGGGAACAGGTAAGTATCACAAACGCGAACAAGTCTGAATGGTCTCCAGGCATACATGCAACTGAAAACTCACACCCCAGAAGTGACTCGAACCCATAATGCCAGGAGCACTCTGCAACTAGTGAACAGGACCCCTTAACCACTCGACTATCACGACCGGACAAAAGATGATGGTTGCCATGGATAAGTCCCCATCGTCCCGCTGGCACTCTGATGGTAATCTTGGGCATGGAATTTTATCAAATCCCCTCATTCTTTTCTGCACACATGAGGAACACAAATGCAAACAAGCTTGAATGGTCCCCAGGCTTATATGCAACTGAAAACTCACCCCAGAAGTGACTCGAACCCATAATGCCAGGAGCACTCTGCAACTGGTGAACAGGACCCCTTAACCACTCCATTATCACGACAACACAAAAGATGACGGTAGCAGAGTATAATTTCCCATAATTCCACCGGCACTCTGATGGTAATCTTGGGTACGGTATTTTATCAAATCACCTCATTCTCTTGGGGCACACGTGAGGAATAAAAATGCAAACATGCCTGAATGGTCCCCAGGCATATATGCAACTGAAAATTCACACCCCAGAAGTGACTCGAACTCATACTGCCAAAAGCACTCTGCAACTGGTTTACAGGACCCCTTAACCACTTGATCATCACGACCAAACAAACGATGATGGTAGCCGAAGATAATTCCCCATCGTCCTGCTGGCACTCTGATGGTAATCTTGGGCATAGTATTTTATCAAATCACCTCATTCTTTTGGGGTACACGTGAGGAACACAAATGCAAACAAGTCTGAATGATCCCCAGGCATATATGCAACTGAAAACTCACACCCCAGAAGAAACTCAAACTTATACTGCCAGAAGCACTCTGCAATTCGTGTACAGGACCCCTTAACCACTCGACCATCACGACCAAACAAACGATGATGGTAGCCGAGGCTAATTCCCCATCATTCCAACACTGATGGTGTTGGAAATTTCCAACGCTGATACATCCCTATAGTATAACAATTCACTACAGTTGTATATTAATTACAGTATCCATTAACCTTACTAACTGTAGTGCTAACATAAATTAATATTTCTTTATCCGCATGTCAGGTTCTCTACCTTTATCAGTATTCTGTATAATAATTGGTTACTGATAATATAACCCTTAATGAACCAATAAAAGAGAGTTATTAATTAAAATTCTCACTAAATAACAGTTTTATCTGTTATATACGAACGCCATGAAAATACTCCTCATTTCACATTAATAATGACACTGTGCCTAACCGACACCATCTAGCGAGAATATAAACAATGTTTAATTCTCTACAATTGCAACCCTATTCTCTTTAACGCATTACGTAAGTAATTACGCGGAGAAGAATTCTCCATCCTTACTAAATTCTATTGCGAATGCGAGAGATGGTTGAAGGAGATGCTAGCGTGGGACGCCATTCAGCTTCATCTTTCTGGCTGGGCAGACGAGACGTGAGGAGTGGCGTGGCTGACAAGTCGCCCAATAATAATCACATGGTAACTCCATAGACGACCGCCATCCAATACCATCACGTGGTCTACAGTGCTCAACTGTTTATTTAATAAGGCGTCTACAATCATAGTCAAGACCTGGAATTATGCGTACACAGTAGTGGACGCCAGGGACTAACAGACGCGATTTCGGCAGACTTTAGTGTTCTCGCACGCTCACGTTAAGTATACTATTCTAGTTTGATGCATCATTCCAGATTGTGTATTTGTGGGTAGTCTGTCGTTATGTTGCAAGAAGACCTATACTACAATGTTAGTTGATTTCACGTTTTATTTCAGTTTCAATGAATATTGAAATAATTCATAGCCTAATCAAATGTTACTCAAATTTCCATGATTGCAGCGTGTAGGTGAGGATGTAACAAGTTGTCTCTCTTCACCTACGAGGTTCACTACTGGTTTCTTCTTTATTGGGATCTGGTGATCACGTGGACGAGTAACGAAACGGACTTAATGAAGTCGTCTTATAGCTAAGACAGATGTTTTCGTAGAAATTTGAATAAGATTATTAGTAGTTTCTATATATAAATTCATATATTAGATAGTTAAGAAGAATAATCTAACACCAGAATTTATTACTCGGTGTTTTATGAATTTACATTGATTATTTCTCAATATTTAATAATCATTCAATATAATATGTCATATCTTGAATCTACATTCTAGTTCAGATTTTGCCATGTTACTAACCCTTTAATGAACTAGTGACGAACCACACTGGTTCCTACATATATATGAACTTCTGGAAATAACCCCCAATGTTCATATTTGAGGCTTTAACTTTAATCAATTAATAATACAGTCTATTCATTGTCTTTAAGTGATTGTTAAATCAATTACTATACATAGGCACTGGTTCTATAGTGTCAATTTTATAATCACTTTTATTTGTTTTCCCTCTTTTCTCAAAAGTGGGTGGTCCTTCGATATATGTTAATTATTTTAATTATCATTATTAAATAATTCAATATATGAGTCGAAGCCCCAGTTAACCAACATTTTGGTCCTTATCGAACCGGTTAAATTAAGTTCATTCCATAATTATTGATTCACTCAAGTCAGTGAATTCATTAACATTTCACTATAATATAATACAAGTTATAATACAATAACTTGTTACTGTATTGTTACTAACTTGTTACTACTAATACAAGTTACTGATCCCATAAATCAATTAATCATTACTAACCCTGATAACATTATATTCCACAATTAGGAAGTACATTCAGGTGATAAATATTATTTACGGCAGTAGAATACTTGCCACACACAATACTATTGTGTTCATTTAATTTCTTATACACATAATTTCTACAAGTGTATATATTATATACAATTACAAAACCCGAAAACATAGCACTATTTTACACATTATTGCACCACATTTATTGCAGTTATTATGCCAACCCAACAGAGGTAGGTTATTTTAGACTGACACGTTACTAAGATTTGTACAAATTCAGTCTAAACTATTAGCTGCATTAATAATAGGTAGGATTATTACCTAGCTAGTACTGTTAAACAGTGCTGGTGCATTATTAATTTATGTAGTGCTGACCCAAATGGGTCGGATTAACCATTTATTGTGTAATTACATTTATTACATGTTTCTATGTACATCTTTGGGTGTTACTGTAAGTTCACTACCCATCCAAGGCTGATTTTGAAGAGCTAAGCTAAGGAACACCTGTAGTGATACCAAGGCACCACTCAAATCTTAGTTACTTATTATTAGGTAGGTAGCTAACCTCCAAATGATGTAAATTACAATCAGCCTAAAGAAAATATCAGGCTGTCAATAATTATACCTACTCTACATAAAGGAGCAAGTACCATAGCTCTCCAAGTAGCTATATAAGCCCTATAAGGCTCAAACTTACAGCCAGAATGGCTACTCCAGAAAAAACTGGAAGATACTTGAAAGATCTTCAAAATCACCTGTCAAGACTACTTGACAAATGTGACAACTGATTAGGAACTAACTCAGTTGACAAGTTCAAGTTCAAGTTCAAGTATGTTTATTGAGATAAGCAAGAAATACATCTCATAGGGATAGAGTAGCTTAGGCTATTTCTACCCCCCTCTACTTCAAGTCCCTCAAGGGGCGCACAAATAACATTACAACTTCAGGCTAAAAATTTCCACAAAGGTGGCTAGCCAAAAATAAGACCAAGTAAAGGATACAGTAGAGTCTTATAGGAACATACTCCTTGTCAGTAATACTGACCAGGACGAATTGAGTCTGATAGAATCTGACCTTGCCGAATATGAAGATATAATTCAAGAAAAGTTAGATCTCTATAACAAAGTGCTTGCGACACAAAATGTTCCTGATTGGTTAGAACATTTTTGTAGTAAACCTACAACCAAGCAAGCACCCAGCTCAGATGAAATACATGAGCTACCTCAAAATGAGGAGAATCCTCTAATTAAAATAGATCCTTATACAGGATCTGTAATTGTTCAACCTTCATTTTCTACCATCTCATCTAATACAATGTCACGTAATAATTCATTTACAGAGTCTGAACAATTTTCAGACAGCGCTTCTCAATATTCCCTGGATTCTTTAAATTCAATGCATGAGGCTACTGAATTAACTAGCTTTTAACAGGAACTCAGAGAAACAAGTGAAGCTGCAGATGAAACTCTTAGTTTAAGCTGCAATAGCCAGTGAATCTGAACCAGAAAATGATAAAGCTGAAGCTGCAGCAACAGCCGAAGCTGTAATTAAAGCTGAGGCTAAGCAAGAAGCCTTAAGCAACACAAGTAATAGTCATAATTACTCACACCAGCCTTCTAGAATAAGTGCTAACTATGAGAATACTGTTATAAACCTTGTACACCAATTACTAGATTTATCTTCACCAGAACAATCAGTTGACTCTTTACAAGCTTTTAGTTTTCAGCTTGAGTCACTGTTAAATTCCTTTAGCAAGAAGGTGGATCACCAAACTGCTGAGTGGATGACTAAAATCATCATCCAGAGAAAATTGTCTGGTGAGATACTCAATAAATTATATTTATACCAGAATGGTAATGTCCTGTCAATGCAGGATATATTTGCAGGTTAGCGCAATATAGGCAACCAATCAGCAAACCAGGTACTTAATGTCTCTTCTGAATGTACCGAAACTGTTCCCACATTAGTTTCCTTACCTGAAACTCCTAAAGTGACACTGTCACTAGGTAACAAGGGTACTAATAATCAATGTAATAACAACAGGTCAAACACTGATTCATCAGTAAGGCCCAAGAGCCTCATAAGTGCTCCTAAGGGACCTAAGAGTCCAATGAGTGCTCTCAAAAGCTCAATAATTGCTCCCCAGAGTACACCAAGTACTCACAAGAAAATACATAACAAGCAAATGCAAACAGCAAAACCTTCACAACCTGCAGTTGCAGTTTCACCTAAACCGATGACCCCTAAACGAACCGTAGGATGGGGATCATGTTTGTTTTGCAATCAAAAGCATTCTCTGCACAAAGGTACTAATTACCCTAATAGAGACACAAGAGTCAGACTACTCAAACAGTTACACAAATGTACTAGGTGTCTCAAATCACATAATGTTAATAGCTGTGACACCCCACTGAGCACCTGCAATAGGTGTAGAAGGGGCAAACATCATGCTGCACTATGCAAATATGTCAAGACAAATTATGTCAATCCTAGAATAGGAAGTAGAGAATCTACACCAGTACAGTGCTGCAAGGTGCGAGATGTGTACAGCGTAATTTCACCAGCATCTCAAGTGAATGCAACTTTGCCCACTGCCCAACTTCAAGTAAAGAACAAAGGAGTCAAGATCACCACTCGTGGATTATTTGATCAAGGATCCCAGAGAACTTTCATTACTCAGAAAGCGGCAGAGGCACTCAATTTACAACCAATTAGACAGGTAAAATTAAACCTGTCAGGGTTCATGGTAAATCGAGGACCCCGAGAATACTCAGTAGTTCAACCGCTTGTACGATGGTTTGCCGTTTTGGTCACCAGATGGTGTGAGCGTCTCTGCCCTCCCAGTTAGTTGCTGCCTGGCTGCATGTTGACGTGGCGGTTCTGATAAGGGAGGCCATCTTCCTACTGTTGTGTGTGTGAACTCCGTGGTCCTGGAGTTCACTTGTAAAGCTGGTTATGCGACCATCGAGATGGTGATGTGTGATATGCTTCGTATCCTGGTGGAGGCTATCTACGGTGTGGTGGAGCTTGTTACGGCCCACCGGGTTGTTATTAAGTTCGTAAGTGAGGTGGAGTACCAAGACTTCCTCCGTCAGTACAAGGGACGTACGTTGCCATTGCCGGATGATGCCGGCTCTGTGGTGATTTTGGACTGCAGTGGTGCCCTGACTTATGTCAGTGTCCATGGTGTGCTCCTGGAGTTCCCTGAAGACCTCCTCCGGCGTTACTTCGGGAGGTTTGGTACTGTTGTCAGTGTGCGGGTGAATACGCTCTCCTCAGGGCGGTATGCTGGGAGGCGAACGAACATTCGCACGTCGCGAATGCGCCTGCGGTCGGATATACCTTCTTCTATCTGACTTATGGGATACTACGTCCAGGTGTATTATCCCCGGCAGCCTCGTACCTGTTTCCGGTGTGGTCTGTTGGGGCATCATGCTGCCGGGTGCTCTGAGGCCCCATCTACTTCTGTCACTTGTTCCGAGAAGAGGATTTCCCTCCGCTCCCACTGGAAGGCATCTCCAGTGATGATGAGGAGGTGGG
>WNGS01005641.1:13555361-13572927 GCA_020271785.1 Procambarus virginalis
ACACAATATGTTTGCATCCTACATCTATCTGCTCTCTACATACTATGAGAGTGGACTCCCTCGTTTGGGCTGGTCCATGCTCCGCCTTGCCGGCTGGCGGCTCCTCACTCTGGAAAGCGGTCCGCCACCAGTCAGTTGGCTCGAGGCGTCGACGGAAGAGGACATGCTGCTCATCCCTCCAGCTGTTTCTCTCATCTCCGTCTTCTTATTTAGGCTTCCTGCCTTACCAAAACATGTCTAACGTATCAATAAACGTTCCATACGATTGCTGGGCACACAATCAACTACCGCAATCACTGTAAACTGGGTTAAAATTGTGCTTACCACAAAAGGTCCCCATCAGGGCACTCTCCCTCTGACGGGCACTCTCTCTGGCGCTCCCACGGCCCACGATAATGTCTCTGGGCGGCTTAACAAACTCTCCTTGCCGTCCAGGACTTGAGAACACACGTTCCCTGCTCGATTCCACAGCTGGAACTTCTGCACACTTCCTTTCTCTTGAAGGTATATCAAACAGGGGATCCTCTCCAACAGGAGCTCAAACGGAGCACAGCTTCCCCTCACGTCTGGTACTCAAGTGACTTAAGCTCCTCTCAAGCGAGCCTCACACCTCCACCAAACTCTCCACATCTTGTGTCAGTCATTTACATATTTCTTATTCACTGCCCATTATCTTAAATTGTCTACCAATCCAACCAATTATTTTACGTCTGTGTCTTCACTCTATATATTCCTAGACCTTCTAGTCAGGTCAGGCCTGATAGAATATTTCCTCAAAAGGGAGACTCGTTTTATCGGCTACCTGGGATTATAACAGAGGTCAATAGAAATATTCCATTTTTGTCCACAGAGTATGACATCATCAATAGGGGGGGGGGCAAACTATGAATACCCCAGTGGGGTGAATCATATGGGAGGGGGGGGGACAAACTCATGACTGAGCAGGATTTTTTGGGTGTAGTAAGCCTTATTTTTGAGTTTGCATGATGCTGTTGTATTCTTAGTCATGTAGGCAAACCAGGAACCGGGACATCATGTGGAAGTTGAATATTTGGGTTTCAAAGAGGTATAAATTGCTTCAAAGAGTTCTGTGAATTTGAATGTACAATCAATAATTCTCGTGTATATAATCTTAATGAGGGTCTTAGTTACGTTCTAGTACTAAAATGAGTTCCTTAGTATATTTCCTATGAAAATGAGCTTTCAGTGCTCTATATAATTTAAAACAATGTCAAGAAACACATGTTTATGTGTCGTGAGTCAGGTTGAAACTGCTTATCACAGCGTATGACTGCAATAACATAAATATTGCAGCTTTTATAATACCCCTCAGCTTTTGTGCCATTTTCTGTAGCCAAAGTAAAGATTCCATTTTCTGTGTTTTCGATGGTGGATAAATATTAAGTCAATAATTCTTGTGTATTTAATCTGAATGAGGGGTCCTAGCTTATGTTTCTAGTACTAAAATTAGTTCCTTAGTATATTTCCTATGGAAATTAGCTTTCAGCACTCTATGTAATTTCAAATAAGGTCAAGAAACACATGTTTATATGTGTGGTAGGTAGCGTGAAACTGTTTATCCCAGTTACCCCTAAGCTTTTGCATCGTTTTCTGTGACCAAAGTAAAGATTCCATGTTGTGTGGAAGTCAGTTAATATCGGTGAAAAGAACTTTTAATTTTTTTTGGTTCTAAGCTGTTTATAAATATAATGGTGAGGGTGTGATTTAGTTAATAATATGGAAAATATTGCCTAACAAATGCCTATCTTTTATAATAAACAATGAAACCATTAGCAGTAGCTGCGATATTTGTATAGAATTCAAAAAAACATTATTAACAGTGGGCCCTCAGTAATTGTGTGCAGGATTGACACCTGTGACGGTAATTAACCCTTAATTCTTTACTAAATATGTAGTTTAGTGTATTTGTTCTGTACAATGTAATATGTATTTGGAGTCTGTACATATTTTGTATTAAATTATCTTTATAACACCAGAATAAATCACTGCTTTTGTTGTGTGGGCCCCAATAAGTAGTGAAAAGCAAATAATGTTTCTATAGGACGCCTCAATTGTTCATGCACATTTTTGTCATGCCTAAATAAATTTAAAGTCAAATCCATCAGTCAGTCACATCTGATGCCAGTAGGGGATGTCAAGCAAGGTTTTAAAAAATGTTAAGTGAACCCCCTCCCCTCACCTTTTAAAGTGAGAAGATGAATTCATACAAACTTAGGTATGCACAGCAATGTGCTGCTACCCTATTCAATATGAAAGATAACACAGTATTGAGTGAAACTAGCTTTTAGAATATTCATCTAATATTCCAATCTCACTGGATAGTTGGTCATACATAGAATCAGGGGAGAAAAATATCTGCTTCAATATAAAAACAAAACCAACTCTTGACTAAACAACTAGCAATGAGTTCTAAGTTCATCTGATATTCCCATCTCACTGGATTTTTTTGGTAAATATGGCTTGGGAAAAATCATCAGGGATAAACTTGCATCCCCAGAACTCTGAACAATCGCCTCTCACATCACCCAGTTTTTCATAAGCCCACCCAGTCACTCGCACATGAACTGACATGTTTTCGCAAAACTATATTTATTTAAAATAATGCGTAAGATAGAAACAGTTTTTGCATTGGCATTATATTTATGAAAATGAAGTGCCATAGTGTACTATGATAGTTTTATAATAAATATTGCATAAATCCTTATGAGATTTCATAAAAAAAATTAATGAGCCAGTTGTGGATAGCTATGGCATCAAATGTTCCATTAGCTTTATAAAAAATATAAACATACCCCAGGTTATACTCCTCATGATATAATTTATTCATTAATACTTATATGCACTGTAAAGTTACTAAGGTTTTCATTATTTTGGCTACTAATTTTTAAAGGTTTTCCATTGCCTAGTGAGAGTAAATCTTGCTTTCTCCATCCCATTTCACATTTTTTTTATTCACTCTGAATGCAGAGCAATCTTCATGCAAGCCCTCGTTCAGTTCCCTAACGTCCAAGCTATTTGTGGGGAAAACCTGACTCCAATAACTAATAATTAAATAAATATATATACTTCGATAGCTATGAAGGATCACCACTTTTTGAGAAAAAGTGGAAAACAAAGAGACAATGGAAAAACTGATCCTAGGAACTAGTGCCCTATGGATCTTGGTAAAACTGTAATGCTTATATAAATGGAGTCAAAATAACTTACACAAAATTGGGGGGTTACATGCTAAAAGATTAATACATCCCTAGCATTATTCTGGTGCTGGTTCTTCACCAGAGTAAATCAAATATGAAAGTAAATAAGGTTGAATATATAATATTAATTGGAGGTAAATGCACCTCAATATACTACTGAAATGTTGAACAGTATCAGTAAATCAATGGATTAGTGTAATTGATCTCTTTAGAAGATCACTACTGTAACTATGGAGTTATTGCTACAGATAAAAAAAGGACAGCTTAGCTGTAAATCTTGTGAGAAGTAATCAGTTGCTACGCTCCACCGACGACGTGTTGCATAAGGCAAATTGTTGCACAGAACGGTGGGGAAGCCTAGCACCTTGGTTGAAGTCACCTTGGTACTGAAAGGCAATTACATTGTAGAAATCTTCTACATAATAGGTATTTACAATTACATCCTAAATCATGAGGATAACTGTAGTAAATTATCAGCTAATGTCTGAGTAATTTATATTCAAACACTGTAAATTCTTTCCGGAGAAAAATAAACTAATAATCATCTAATTAAATGGTAAATTTACTAATGACACGTACTAGATTTTGTTATTTTGCATTCGGCCTAACGACTGCTAGCCTAAATGTTAATTGTGGCCACATAATAACAAAAAGGTAAACCTAGCTGCCGAGCCTCGTGTCGTTGATGTGGAGACTTGAGTAATTCTTCGTCCTCCAGCTGCTGCTTGAAAGATGTTGATTTTGGAGTTGCTCATATACTATTCTGTGACACGGCTAATGTTATGCCAGATAACGTGGCACCGCTCAAGTGATCGTGGGAGCGAAATAAGTATGTCAAAACACAGCTCTGCTACAAGCTGTCAATGGCGTCCACGCCGTGCTGTCGTTCACGTGTCCAGTGACCCTCTCCAGTCTTCCTCCTCCTCCTTATTGCGCATGCGCGGCTCTCGATATACATCTCGAGCGTAAATGAATATGTATTTATCGCAATTGACTAAGGAAGGAAGAGGTAATAACAAGTATTAATATCACATTAAATTCTTCTGTGATAAAATAGAATTTCTCGTAACATAAATTGGCTTACTAAAAGTTGTGCAGCCAATCGAGGAAATTAAAGTAAAATCATTTGCATCAAAGTAATTTCCTCTAGAATGTTTAATATTAACTAAATAAGGGAGCTCCAGTAAGTAATAGTATACTACGAAATCAAACTTAACTATTTTTAGTAAAAGAAATGATAAACTGGACTCTTGTTATAAACCCAACTAAATGTGGACAAAATTCATGTTACTGCCTGTCTTTCTCACGTCGTCACTCTGACTAGGAGGAATTTGGCAATGAATAAATCATGATAATGATTAAATCTATAAGTTAGTAATTTTAGTAACTACTTTGTTTCATACAAAGGTTGTATAAATACATTGATGTATAAAACTGTTGGTTATTTCCAACACTATTGGACAATTTCACTAAATAGCGCTGTATCTTAGTTGCCCCTCTAATTATACAGATTTTAATCTTTAAACATTTGAGTGCTAAGAGCAACTTCCGTGCAGGCTCGCGTTCTGTTCCCGACGTTCAAGCTTTTAGGGTATAGTAAATTTCTCTAAATGAGGTTGTATCTCGCCCTGACCAACTGTTTGGCTCATTTGTAACCCATCCAGCCGCAGTTCGCTGGATAGAGGGGCAGTGGGACTGATGAAATAAAATAAAAACATGTGAATTGTTAAACTAAATCTTTACACATGCCAGTTGTTTAATTAGAAAATGCTACTAACGCGATGATGCGCGAGTACCTCCAGGAGTTTGTAACATCTGCTGATTTTGACCATATGAAAAACTCTGTCAGCATAAACTATTCACATAATTTGCGTCATTATGTAATGTTATGTGGAAAAAAATCAGAATTCAGAGATAACACCATCAATGTACCCCCATGAAATATGCAAGTACCTCATTCATAATAACGCACTGCCATGAATCTATCACCATACTATCATGCAAGAAGAGCCACACATTTATGGATCATCCATTAAAATCAGCAGACTTCTAGATGTTACTACTGGCTCAGCTTAGACTCGGTTACAAGTATCTCTGGAAATTGTCATTATCTGATGCTGTAGACCTGACCAAATATAAACTGTGTCAACAAAATTATTCGAACCCCCCCCCCCCCATCACTATGTAAAGCAGTGCGAAAAAAATCGTGAATTCAGAGACAATTCTACAACAAATGTTCCGAAGATGTGTAAATATTTCATTCAAAATGAACTGCTACCAGAAATTTTGCCCAAATATCACCAGTTTGCTAGCTGTAGGTAGTAAGTAAATGATTGTAACCTATCCACCTCTGTCCACTGGATGAGGGGTGGTGTGCAGTACAAACATATAAATTATGCCATTAGCTCTCCACATGTCAGTTGCTTAATTTAAAAACTGTACTTTTGGTCGATCTCGAACCCATTGAGGATTTGACAACGTATATTGAATTTTGCAACTTGCTCATCAAGATTGTAACTTGCTTAGCTTTAATTTTGTTTAGGCATGCCAAAAATGTGCATGAATGCAAAAGGTGTCCTACAGCAACAGTAATTGCTTTTCACAAGTTATTGGAGCCCCAACCACAAAAGCTGTGATCTATTGACGTGTATTAAATATATAATTTAATATAGAATTGGCACAGATTCCAAACATGTATTAAATTGTTTAGAACAAATACACTAAACTATGTGGCTGGTACAGAAATAAGATTTAAGCATAATGGTGCACAAGTCAGACCCAACACTAAATGACTGACGGCCTACTGTTAACAATGTTTTTTTGTATTCTATAAAATATTGCAGCTAATGATAATGGTTTCATTGTTTATTACAAAAAATAGGCATTTGTTAGGCAATATTTTTCATATTATTAATTAATTCACGTCCTCACAAATCTATCTATAAACAGCTTAGAACCATAATAATGCAAGAAGTTATTTTCACCAGTACTAACTGAATTCCACAGAAAATGGAATGTTTACTTTGGCCACAGAAAACCATGTATAAGCTGATGGGTAACTGGGATAAACAGTATCAACCTGAATCACCACACATATAAACATGTGTTTCTTGACCTTATTTTAAAATATATAGAATACTGAAAGCTCATTTTCCATAGCAAATATACTAAGGAACTAATTTTAGTAGTAGAACGTAAGCTAGGACCCCTCATTTAGATCAAATACACGAGAATTATTGACTGAAAATTTATCCACCATCAAAACACACAGAAAATGGAATCTTTACTTTGGCTACAGGAACCCGTGCAAACGCTAAGGGGTGACAAGAATAAACAATTTCAACCTATCTCTCCACACACAAACATATGTTTCTTGACCTCATTTTAAATTATATAGAATACTGAAAGCTCATGTTCCATAGGAAATATACCAAGGAACTCATTTTAGTACTAGAACATAAACTAGGACTCTCATTCAGATTATATACACGAGAATTATTGATTGAACATTCAAACTCACAGGATTCTCTGAAGCTATGTAAACCTCTTTGAAACCCAAATATCCAACCTCCACATGCTGTCTCGGTTCCTTGGTTTGTCCACCATGACCAAGAATACAACAGCATCATGCAAACTCAAAAATAAGGCTTACTACACTCAAAAACATTATACTTGCTCAGTCATGGGTTTGACCCCCCACTCCCATATGGTGGACTCCACCGGGGTATTCATAGGTCGGGGCCTCCTTATTGACGATGTAATGGAATATGCACACCATAGCCCTTTCCCCTTTCTCTTCTCCTTCCTCTTCCCCCTTCCCTTCTCTCGCTTGCCTTCCCTCCCTTTGGGTCATCCCTGTCTTTTGTCACGGTCTAACCCTTGGGGTCATAAACAGCTTGAAGCCATTTTCTCCCCTCGCTCTCTGTCCATCTGTCCAGTGCCGAATTGAAAATAGTACCTCAGGGCCAATAAACTTGTGATCTCAAGTTACACGTGGGTGCCCAGCCGGCATTCCTTCAAGAAAGTCGTTGGTGTCTTCCCAGTTTTTGGAGTTTTCTGTCAAGAGGAATTGACACTTATGGTCAAGCCTGATCCGGATTGGTAAAGGACATGTAGGCCTGTGGAGGCGGGGCCTCACAGGGTAGTGCCTGCCCATGCCATTGGTCCGGTTTCTAGATCACCTAGATATGTTTAAATCCATTGGCCAAAGGCTTGGGATAGGCGGAGTTAATTTGGGCTTAGGAACAGGGGGTGGAGCCTGTCCCACTGGTAAGCGTTTTTAATAAAGAAGAGTTAGTGTGTCTTGGGGCCTCGACTGAGGTACAGGTCAAATGACCTGCGGGCAGCCAATCATCATCCTTTGGCAAGCTGCAGTATTGAAGGTAATTGTGCACCCAATGTTGTGTAACATTGGTATACATTCCATTGCCTCGTAGGTTTTTTTTTAATTTAGAGTAGGCTAGGTTTCAATTTGATTTAAATATATGGGTTCCATTAATAAAATAATTGTTAACTTTTTTTGTTTAGTTATATGTTGTGGGGAAAACCTGACTCCAATAACTAATAACTTGTTTTGGGCTCTGAGACCCAGTAACTAATAATTAAATAATATATATATATACTTCGATAGCTATGAAGGACCACCACTTTTGAGAAAAAGTGGAAAACAAAGAGACAATGGAAAAAACTGATCCTAGGAACTAGTGTCCTATGGATCTTGGTAAAACTGTAATGCTTATATGAATGGAGTCAAATTAACTACACAAAATTGGGGGGTTACATGCTAAAAGATTAATACATCCCTAGCATTATTCTGGTGCTGGTTCTTCACCAGAGTAAATCAAATGTGGAAATCAATAAATGTAGGATATATATTGATGGAGGTAAATGCACCTCAAAATACTACTGAAATGTTGAACAGCATCAGTATATCAAAGGGTTAGTATAATTGATCTCTTTAGGAGATCACTACTGTAACTATGGAGTTATTGCTACTGATGGAAAAATGGACAGCTTAGCTGTGGAGCTAGTGAGGTGTATCGGTTGCTACACTCCACCGACGACGTGTTGCATAGGGCAAATTGTTGCACAGAACGGTGGGGAAGCCTAGCACCTCGGTTGAAGTCGCCTTGGTACTGAAAGGCAATTACATTGTAGATTCTTTACACAATAGGTAATTACATTTACATCTTAAATCATGAAGATGATGGTAGTAANTTTACCATGGAAAAAAGATACATGATAGAAATCTGCCGTAAAGTTAATAGAAATTCTAGAATGTCAAGATTGAAAAGAGACCGGAACTCTCTGGAGAAACGCCAAGCCATTATGAGTATATAGCACTTGGAATGGGTCAGGATAAGGACAAGGGGTAAGGAATAGTGCCCATCCACTTGGAATGTCAGGGATTGAACGCCTACCTGCATGAAGCATTACCGTCGCTCTACCCTCCAGTCCAAGGCGCTGGGCACAATTGTGTATTGAGAGTAGATCGAGGATACAACAGAAATGTGTGTAAAAAGTGATCAAACATGTGTGAGCTGGTTCCATCGACCATGCAGTATACCCTAAGTGAGCTGCGAGCAACAATGGAAACTGATGCCAAGTAGATATAACCTTAGCAAGAACTAAAATTCAAGATTGATTTTTAGAATAACAGAAGACATATTTAATACAAGTTAGAGAGATACAAGAATGGATATTGAAAAATGTTGATATTACTGCAGCTAGAGATATTTTAAATATCTTGTATAGGGTAAAGTTTCCTTCTTTTGACTTCCACATACAACCTATACCACATAGATTTCTTTGTATTTTGTTGTATTGAAAAGCTAGGTTTTCTAATTATGCTGAAAACTCCATCAAATAAACAAGTGAAAATTTCTTGGTGTACAATTTTCCAGTGGTAAACCCACTGAGCACTTATTGTTTAGGTAATACTAGTTTTAATATTCAGATAAAAATAATTAATTTGAATAAAAATGACACAATCAGAGAAAGTTTCCAAAAATGTTGGTAGTGTGAAGTGCGAGGTTGGCTGAAAATAGAGCTTACTTTCCGTAGTCCAATGAAAATTACTATCAATTGATTAAAAAAAAGAGTTTTACCAAAGTTTAAGAAAACATAGAAAATAAAAAAAATAAAGTTTCTTACTAGCAACTATTTTTTTTTCAAATTGAATATAAAGTAATACATTTGTGTTTTATACGAAATTATCAAGAAAAAAAGGTTAATAGTCGTATCTCATTAATAATTGAGTTGACTATTAATAAACAGGTGTTTGACGAAATCTTCATCACCAGGCATCATGGCGACCTTTGCTCTAAGAATTTACTTGCTGTCTCATACAGTCAGTATATTGTTAATATTTATAAAAGTTCATTCATGGAGAATCAATTGTAGTAAGAAATAATGCATGAATAACTTATAGCATACAATAAACATGAATGCCTTCTCCTATGATACACCGAGAAGGGATGGAGAATTTGATAGGGTTCACAGATTGTGGATGAACACTCATGGCTTCCCAATTTTTTTTAAATAAGGACATTGCTAAGCACCTTTAGTGGGAAAACACCCACATCACCCCTAAATTGTTAATGCAACAAGAAGAAATAAATTGGCCCTGATTGTGCTAATTCCATTAAAAATAAACACATTAGTTAATCATTAAAGTTACTGAAAATGACCACTTTACTCCAGAAAATGGGGTTTATTTTCGTACGTCGTCATTATCTCGTCACAAAATCTATTTAACTAAAGTTACATTAAAATCATCAGTCTCAGGACTGAAACCAAAATCGAATGAATCTACTAAATTATGTACTCAATTAAGATTTAACATCAAACCCAAACCACTTGTTCTTCTGAATCGCAATGAAAGCGAGTTGAGTATGATGGCGAGGGAGGAGGAGGAGAGCCATCATAGTTGTTGTTGGTGAAACGTGACCCGTAAAAGAGCATGCCTCCCACAACACAGAAATTTACTTTAGAAAGCAGCGTGACTTACATTACTCACTATTTGTTGGCAAGACCTGACAGAACTAAGAAAAGTGCAGAGTTCATTTTTTTCTAAAAATACATTATTTTTATCCATTAATATGCAACTAGGATTAAATCGGAACGATGCAGGAAAACTCCACCCAAATCGGTAAGGTTTATTCATTAGTAATTATTTAAATTTCATGTGTAATACCTGTGCTTTACACGATATCATTCGTTTTTACAGGTGTAACTTGTTGACAAGTAAATTCTGATCACATGAAACATGTCCGAGAGTATCAGATGTTGGGTGACCAGCCAACAATACCGAATTAGCTAAGACCATTTTAAATTATAACTCTCACATTTGTATCAGTACTACTTACCATTTAATTACAGTTTAGTACATAAATCTATATAAAAAGTTACATTGCAGTGTTATAAACTGAATTATGAACACCTCTTTGCCCAAAATGTGTGAAGTCAAGTTTACTGGTGATAATAAATTATAAAAATAAACTCCACTCACAAGTAATAAATAAGTAATAAATACAATTAAGTGAAATCTCTTGAATCAAATCAATCACCGGTAAATTTCACCATATAAATTATGGTTCTTTGAACCTTGATGGATCCCTTAACCCCTGGGAGGTGCTGCTCATAACAGTCGACAACACAGTCTGGTAAGATTCAGCCGAGCAAATGTCAAATGTTTTGGACGTTTTTGTTTGGTTGCAGAAAGGTGAAATGTAGCTATTTAAATGAAGTAATCTTTTTAACGTATAAAAGATGTTAGTTTCAGTTAATCTTCAGTTTAAGTGTGTGTGTTTTTGTGTGTACTCACCTAATATACTCACCTTCTTTTGTGTGAGGGTCTGTGTGTGTGTGTGTGTGTGTGTGTACTCACCTAGTTGTGCATGCGGGGGTTGAGCTCTGGCTCTTTGGTCCCGCCTCTCTACTGTCAATCAACTGATGTACAGATTCCTGAGCATACTGGACTCTATCATATCTACATTTGAAACTGTGTATGGAGTCAGCCTTCACCATATCACTTCCTAATGCATTCCACTTGTTAAGGAGGGAGAGGGGGAGAGCGAGGGAGAGAGAGAGGGAGAGAGGGAGAGAGGGGGAGAGAGAGGGGAAGAGAGAGGGAGGGAGAGAGTGTATGTGTTACGAACCCGACTCCATCGTCGGAGCATTGACACTGAAAGTGTTCTTTCTAACGTCCCTGTGGCTCATTTGGGAACTCAGTCTCCACCTGTACCACCTAATTCGCATACCACCCATGTTAAAATGTTTATCCTTATCAACTCTGTCAATTCCTCTGAGAATTTTGTAGGTAGTGATCATGTCTCCCCTAGCTCCTCTGTCTTCTAGTGTCGTGAGAAGCACCTCACGACCTCAATTGGGTCATCGAAGAAAGTACCTTCCCTTTCACTCATACCTACAGCTCCAGTTTGTGCACTAGTCTCTTATGCGGTACTGTGTTAAAGACTTTCTTCCAATCCAAAAATATACAGTCTGCCCATCCCTCTCTTTCTTGCCTGATTTTTGTTGCATGGTCATAGAATTCAATCATTCATGTGAGGCATGATCTGCCATCCCTGAACCCATGCTGATGTTATGATACAAAGTTCTTCCCCTACAGATGTTTCACTAGATTTTTTCACACAATCTTGTCCTTCACCTTGCATAGTATGCAAGCTACTGACACTGGCCTGTAGTTCAGTGCCTCCTGTCTGTCACCCTTCTTGAATATCGCTACTACATTAGCCGTCTTCCAAATTTTTGGCAGTTCCCCTGTTACCAGTGATTTGTTATACTCCATGGCGAGTGGCTGGCACAGAGCTTCTGCTCCTTCCTTCAGTATCCAAGGTGAGATTCCATCCAGGCCTATAGCCTTTGTCACTTCCAACTCTAGCAGATGCTTCCTCACCTTCCCACTGGTAATCACTTATCTAGTGGTGATTGGCTAGATATTCCCTCACATATCTCTGGGACTTTCCCCTTGCTCTACTTTGAAGATCCCCTGGAATTTCTTATTGAGTTCTTTGCACATTTCTTTATCATTTGTAGTGAATTTCTCTGTTTGTGAAAGGATGGTCTCTCAAGATTCTTCCACAGCTGACTTGAATGGCATATTTCAGTGCACAGTGCACCGATCTCGTGCACAAGCCCTATCTCTGTTAACCCTGGATAGTAAACTGTCATGTTGGGTATCTCCAGGATGCCCACTTAACCAGGAATACGTTTACAATACGGAGGCCACCGTATGTCCAGGCAGGAAGTATATACAGGGAAGTTAAGCATCCATGCCATAGGGTCAGAACATGACTGGTGCGAAGCGTGAGAGAGAGAGAGGGGACGCCAGCGAGGCGACAGAACTGACCCTGAGGTCAACCTCAACCAGTGCGATGGAGAATAACAACTGTGACGTGGTCGTGACATGTTCATGACGTCACCTCTGCTACTGATCTTGGAATGATCAATATGATTGGTTCTCGCTCTTTTGCTGCAATGCCATTGGTCAAATTGTAAACTCATGTGTGTGTCCCACGAGATGCCCTGCAGCCGCTGGCAAGGGTATTCACGTGAGGAAGTTCGTAGCTAGTGGACGTGTCCTGTTCTGTCTATCGGCCAATAGACTGAACACCGTCCTTTCCTCACCATCAAGTTAAACTCAGCGTCTTTTCGATATATCAACGCTCGCCCAGAATCGCGATCGTGACTATATTGTTCAGAAGCCTAGTGATAAATCACCAGAGCGAAACAGACTGGTATCAGGTAACCCTTGGTGACAAGTTGAGATCGTTGTGAGTGACCTAGAGTGAACTAAGGAGTGCCGCTGCCTAAGTAACCTGTGTGTGACTTTACCACAGTGTACCACATGGTACCATATAGCCTGCAGCCGTCAGCCGCCACGGTCCAAAGCGTGTAGCTAGCCTCAAGCCGACCTGCCTCACTGTACGACGTGACGTCACCACCCTTACTCACCGCCAGTGCCATCAAGTGTGTGCGTGTGTCTGTTAGACATACAGCGCACCCTCCTGCGAGTACCCTCCGTGTCAAGTACGGTTTGTGGGAAAGCATGTCGCCAATGGTCTCACTCAAAATGAGCAAGAACAGCTGTCAGGCCACCTACGAGTTCTTGCATATATGTGCCTGAGTGAGTGAGTAAATACGAGAGGTAGCCTACCTGTAAGTACAAGATCTTGTTATTGTAATATTTTGTCTGTCTGTGTTGATCTGAGGGATCAACCACAGTTCTCACATTCTTATACCTGACACATGTATAGGTGGAGACCTAGACACCCGACGGTGTATGCGTGTTTATCTGTGTGGTATCACGACATTTCACTCGTCTGTGAATGTGAGCTGCACATACACCACACATTTAGTTATTGTGTGATATTATTATTGTGCATGTTATTGCCTGTCCCATTGACAGTGCCATTGTGATTTATTGCGCATCATCATTACCCGAGTATCTGGTTGGAACTCTTGTGATCCCTTTGAACACTGGCAGTTAGGTTTGCCGTGTTAATGATTTGCTGTCAACTGTGTTAAGTTAGGTGTTTCTCCACGAGTGGATCCGAATCGATTAGCCAGACGTCAAGAGTCTCGCTAATGCAACCATAGCCTTTCTGACGCCAATCTAAAGTAAATCAAGCACCCTTTGTATTAGTGTTTAAGTTAGTAAATAAACTACTGTTAAGCTTTATGCGGTGTATTCACTACTTCTGAATACTGCCAACTATTTACTCAAGCCTTCAGCTCCAGGTGTCTTCGACACCGAGTTGCCTATTATTCACTAAACTATAAATGTGATGAGAACCCTAGGAGTCCCTTAAAGTGTCTTAAGCATTGAGGAGATTCCAACGATCAACGTGGACCAGGACCAGGTGAGGCTAGTCTGAGAAGAGACCCTCAAGGACTCTACCTTGATCTTGCTCCCAGGCCCTGTACGGTTGCTCTCGTATTTTCTCTGCTGATTCCGACAGCTTCGTGAAGCGTTTGCCACATGTACATTGGAGACGTACGCATTGCAGTCGGGAAAGCAAAATAGAAAACCCCACACTGCTCCTATCCTCATGTTCATTACCTGTTTCTTCACTGTTGTTTTTCTCCTGATGTGGCTGTGCATCAATTTAGATTGGGTCATTGCCTTGCTTGTTATATCATTTTCATATTGTTTTTCTGCCTCTCTTCTCACCCTTACGTTTTTTTCATGACGCTCTGGTATCTCTCTCTGCTCACTTGTGTCCTATTATTTCTATAGTTTCTCCACTCCCTTTTACTTAGTTGCTATGCAAGCTTAAATCTCTGATTAAACCATGGGTTTCTCGTCTTCATTTCTTTTTTACCTTTTGGACTAGGACGAACTTGTCTGCCGCCTCCTTAAGCTTCTGTTTGATGTTGTCTATCATACCTTAGGCCATCTTTCCTCTGAGCTCGGTTTCCCAAGTTATATCTGTTAGGAATTTTCTTATCCCCTCATAGTTTCCCTTTTGGAATGTCATCCTTTTGTTTTCTGTGCCTTTCCTTGGGTACTTTAATCCTTCCTCGATCAGATACTCAAACATCAGTACACTGTGATCATTCATTCTCACAGGGGTTTCCAAACCGATTTCCCTTATGTCAGAGTCATTAAGTGTGAAGACTAGGTCAAGTCACGCTGGTTCATCATTGACACTCATTCTTGTGGATCCCCTGAAATGCTGACTTAAAAAGTCTCTTGTCACCACTTCCAACTGTCTAGCTCTCCATGTTTCCTCACCTCCGTGTGGTTCCTTGTTTGCCCAGTCTATCCTACCATGATTTAATTCCCCCATCATATTTCTAGAGGCAGCAGTGGCTGCTTTCTCAATTCTAGTGTTGACAGCCATGTTGTTTCTGTCATACTCTTGCCTGGGTCTTCTGTCGTTTTGTGGAGGGTTATATATCACTGCTACTGCTACTCTCGGTCTTCCCATTGTCATGCTGCCTGTAATGTAGCTTCTGAGCCCCTCGCAGCCTGGGATAACCATCTCCTCAAAATTCCATTCCTTTCTTATCAGTAGGGCCACTCTGCCTTCTCCCTTTTCTTTCCTCTTTCTCCTTATTACAATGTAGACATACAGAAAAATCCTGCATTTTTTATGACTCCTGAGATGCTTTGTTCATTTGATTCATCACTCTATTGTGATGTCTGTGTGTCCTGAGAGTTTTGTTTCCATGAGTCCAATTACATCAGTAGAAGAATGCGAGACAAAAAAAGGAATATATTTTGAGAAAAGATTGGATAGTGTCGTGCCAACTAGACCCCCATGGGCGGAAGAGGGAATTATTGTTTAGCGTATTAATTTGTGCTCACCAAATTGTGAATTTTTGTTTATTGCGTTTTATGGGCTTTATGTAACAAATTAGAGCATGTTTGGCATGGTGAAATGTGTATTCCAATGGGTGTGTATATTGAATTTGTGTTTGGGATATAATACATTAGTATTTGAAGTACAAATATGAAAGGAATATAGGATGGGGGGGGGGGTTGAATGCTAAGTGAATAGTATAGTGAGCCCTTTACACAGCTCCTTTTTCTGCAATGGTCAGTGGGGGGGGGGTTGAATGCTAAGTGAATACTATAGTGAGCCCTTTACACAGCTCCATTTTCTGTAATGGTCAGTGATTGCCTGAGGGTGCAGGCACGGTCATTGACTAATCAGGAGGCGAGTAGAAAAATTCACTCAGCGTCCTGCGTCATTGACCATTCAGGAGGTATTGCTTTGGTGTTGTCGTTGATCCTTCTTTATGGACAACCCAACCCAAAACTCGGTAGAGTGCTTATACTTTACCAGGAGATCACCCTGGGCGCTTTTGGCTCTTGGAGAGGGTCTCAACGTCACACGTTTAGGGGATGCGGCTCCAATACTTAGCCTCATTGTCACGTGCACACACCCACTCGAGCCGCTGTGACTCCCCACTCTCTCCTTATGTGATATGATCTCAATCCCCTTTGTCTTAATATTATTCCATTCTACCCTGTCCACAGCTGTGGTTCTTGGTTCTTTCTCTCTCTCTCCTTCTTTCCTACATCCTGGGAAGCCTCACTAGGACAAGGGCAAACTCCAGCAAATTTGAATACATTTACTGGACAAAGCACACACACATACATACACATATAATATATATAATAATGAACCACTCTATACTATTTCAGTCAGGTTGCACTCCAACACCATCAGAACTCTATCATCTGCTTATCAAGTGGTATCCTATCTCCTGATTCACCACCTAATACTACCAACCTCCTCAAGTAGGTCAAGTCTTATAACACAATGTTGCACTATCAGCAAGAGAATATATATCTATAAACATGTGCAAGGAAAACCAGCGTATGACTGCAATAACTAAATATTAGTATAAATGTTCCTTGATATACAACATGATCAATCGATCACCCTATCAGTCCTAGAACACACATGTATCTGCAGGTAATCCAGCCTACGACTGTATCTCTATACTTCAGTATAAGTACTCCTTGGCACAAAAATGGCAAACAATCACTCACCTTTCACTGCGTCTTGCACGCTAATGACAACCAAACACTCTACCAACTCCCTACAAGTAATCAACCAGACTTCCCTTCCACATCTGGAAGCTCACTACCTGATATCTTCAGGTTCTTCCGTTTATCTCCAGGATCCTCCGCAGCTCCTCCAGGCTGCTGCACCTTGAGCAACAGTGTTGCTTCACCACTTCTACCAGGGTCCCCCACAGCGCTCCTGGCTGCTACACCATGAAGTCTTCCTTGATCAACAATGGTGCTTCACCACTGGTATCACAAAGCATGTAACTCTTCTCCACTGCTTCTCCTCTCACAGGTTGAGGTCCAACTCCTCACTATAGGGCTGTCTTCCACAGAGCTCAGTACCTTCCACAACCTTGGAGCTCATCAACTACTCACTCCTCTCTGCTGGCTTCGAAGTTCTCAGCAACTATTTAGCCAGTTTGCAGTGATTGCCGGTAGTTGATTGTGTGCCCAGCAATCGTATGGAACGTTTATTGATACGTTAGACATGTTTTGGTAAGGCAGGCAGCCTAAATAAGAAGACGGAGATGAGAGAAACAGCTGGAGGGATGAGCAGCATGTCCTCTTCCGTCGACGCCTGGAGCCAACTGACTGGTGGCGGACCGCTTCAGAGTGAGGAGCCGCCAGCCGGGCAAGGCGGAGCATGGACCAGCCCAAACGAGGGAGTCCACTCTCATAGTATGTAGAGAGCAGATAGATGTAGGATGCAAACATATTGTGTGGTTATTTTCGTTTATGTGTTTAAGGGGAAACGTTTTTATTGGTGTGTCAATGGGTTGCAGGTTTCTCTGGGGAAGAA
>WNGS01005641.1:13573927-13584450 GCA_020271785.1 Procambarus virginalis
GGCAACACGTGAGGAACACAAATGCAAACAAGCCTGAATGGTCCCAGGACTAGATACAACTGAAAACTCACACCCCAGAAGTGACTCGACCCTAGTATCTAGTCCTGGGGACCATTTCAGGCTTGTTTGCATTTGTGTTTCCTCACGTTGCCCCCAAAAATGAGGTGATTTGATAAATGCTATGCCCAAGATAACCATCCAGGTGCCGGCGGGGAAGTGGTTCATATAGCCTCGGCTATCACTTCCTTATGTCCGGTCGTGATGGTCAAGTGGTTTAAGGCATCCCTGTACATACCAGTTGCGTTGCTCCTGGGAGTATGGGTTCGAGTCACTTCTGGGGTGTGAGTTTTCAGTTGTATCTAGTCCTGGGGACCATTCAGGCTTGTTTGCATTTGTGTTCCTCACGTGTTGCCCCAAAAAATGAGGTGATTTGATAAATGCTATGCCCAAGATAACCATCCAGGTGCCGGCGGGGAAGTGGTTCATATAGCCTCGGCTATCACTTCCTTATGTCCGGTCGTGATGGTCAAGTGGTTTAAGGCATCCCTGTACATACCAGTTGCGTTGCTCCTGGAGTATGGGTTTCGAGTCACTTCTGGGTGTGAGTTTTCAGTTGTATCTAGTCCTGGGGACCATTCAGGCTTGTTTGCATTTGTGTTCCTCACGTGTTGCCCAAAAAATGAGGTGATTTGATAAAATGCTATGCCCAAGATAACCATCCAGGTGCCGGCGGGAAGTGGTTCATATATCCTCGGCTATCACTTCCTTATGTCCGGTCGTGATGGTCAAGTGGTTTAAGGCATCCCTGTACATACCAGTTGCGTTGCTCCTGGGAGTATGGGTTCGAGTCACTTCTGGGGTGTGAGTTTTCAGTTATATATATATATATATATATATATATATACGGTATGTCATAACGGTATGATAGACAGAATACGTAGGAACTACAAGAATTTTGCCCAAGAGTATAACACATATGCTGTGCTTACTATATTAACCTGCAATGTTATATGGGATTCTTGTATTGTGATTTGTGGATTTGTACTCACTGAATTTGTGCGCCCCTTGAGGGACTTGATGTGGGGAAGGGGTGGGGGTAGGAATAGCCTAAGCTACTCTATCCCTTTGAGATGTATTTGTTCTTGTCTTAATAAACATACTTGAACTTGAACTGTTCTTTCTTAACTCTAAAGAACTCAATGTAATGACGAAATAATAATAATAACATTGAATAAAAGGCAGCACTGTCTTTCAGGCTCTCCAACGTGCCACATCTAGTGGTTGCCAGTGAAACGTATCCCACACACGAACCTGTGATGGTGGACGACCCCAAGACGCCAGGAAGAAAAGTTCTTCGGTTCTTCAGTGCCTTGGCCAAGGTTCTCCAACTTCTGGCTGACACTACAAATTTTACGTGAGTTTGCCTTTTTTTTTATGCAACTGGAGAATTTACATAACATTCGAATTAATTAAGAATTTGTTTTACATATATATTTTTAGATCGTTAAATAAATATATAATATATATCATATAAAGTATTCATTGTCTTTGAAGAGGAAGAAAGCTTAGTTTGCCATGGAAAAAAGATACATGATAGAAATCTGCCGTAAAGTTAATAGAAAATTGTAGAATGTCAAGATTGAAAAGAGACAGGAACTCTCTGGAGAAAACGCCAAGCCATTATGAGTATATAGCACTTGGAATGGGTCAGGATAAGGACAAGGGGTAAGGAATAGTGCCCATCCACTTGGAATGTCAGGGATTGAACGCCTACCTGCATGAAGCATTACCGTCGCTCTACCCTCCAGTCCAAGGCGCTGGGCACAATTGTGTATTGAGAGTAGATCGAGGATACAACAGAAATGTGTGTAAAAAGTGATCAAACATGTGTGAGCTGGTTCCATCGACCATGCAGTATACCCTAAGTGAGCTGCGAGCAACAATGGAAACTGATGCCAAGTAGATATAACCTTAGCAAGAACTAAAATTCAAGATTGATTTTTAGAATAACAGAAGACATATTTAATACAAGTTAGAGAGATACAAGAATGGATATTGAAAAATGTTGATATTACTGCAGCTAGAGATATTTTAAATATCTTTGTATAGGGTAAAGTTTCCTTCTTTTGACTTTCCACATACAACCTATACCACATAGATTTCTTTGTATTTTGTTGTATTGGAAAAGCATAGGTTTTCTAATTATGCTGAAAACTCCATCAAATAAACAAGTGAAAATTTCTTGGTGTACAATTTTCCAGTGGTAAACCCACTGAGCACTTATTGTTTAGGTAATACTAGTTTTAATAATTCAGATAAAAATAATTAATTTGAATAAAAATGATACAATCAGAGAAAGTTTCCAAAAATGTTGGTAGTGTGAAGTGCGAGGTTGGCTGAAAATAGAGCTTACTTTCCGTAGTCCAATGAAATTTACTATCAATTGATTAAAACAAGAGTTTTACCAAAGTTTAAGAATAACATAGAAAATAAAAAAAATAAAGTTTCTTACTAGCAACTATTTTTTTTTCAAATTGAATATAAAGTAATACATTTGTGTTTTATACGAAATTATCAAGAAAAAAAAGGTTAATAGTCGTATCTCATTAATAATTGAGTTGACTATTAATAAACAGGTGTTTGACGAAATCTTCATCACCAGGCATCATGGCGACCTTTGCTCTAAGAATTTACTTGCTGTCTCATACAGTCAGTATATTGTTAATATTTATAAAAGTTCATTCATGGAGATTCAATTGTAGTAAGAAATAATGCATGAATAACTTATAGCAAACAATAAACATGAATGCCTTCTCCTATGATACACCGAGGAGGGATGGAGAATTTGACAAGGTTCACAGAGGGTGGATGAACACTCATGGCTTCCCAATTTTTTTTAAATGAGGATATTGCTAAGCACCTTTAGTGGGAAAACACCCACATCACCCCTAATTGTTAATGCAACAAGAAGAAATAAATTGGCCCTGATTGTGCTAATTCCATTAAAAATAGACACATTAGTTAATCATTAAAGTTACTGAAAATGACCACTTTACTCCAGAAAATGTGGTTTATTTTCGTACGTCGTCATTATCTCGTCACAAAATCTATTTAACTAAAGTTACATTAAAATCATCAGTCTCAGGACTGAAATCAAAATCGAATGAATCTACTAAATTATGTACTCAATTAAGATTTAACATCAAACCCAAACCACTTGTTCTTCTGAATCTCAATGAAAGCGAGTTGAGTATGATGGCGAGGGAGGAGGAGGAGAGCCATCATAGTTGTTGTTGGTGAAACGTGACCTGTAAAAGAGCATGCCTCCCACAACACAGAAATTTACTTTAGAAAGCAGCGTGACTTACATTACTCACTATTTGTTGGCAAGACCTGACAGAACTAAGAAAAGTGCAGAGTTCATTTTTTTCTAAAAATACATTATTTTTATCCATTAATATGCAACTAGGATTAAATCGGAACGATGCAGGAAAACTCCACCCAAATCGGTAAGGTTTATCATTAGTAATTATTTAAATTTCATGTGTAATACCTGTGCTTTACATGATATCATTCGTTTTTACAGGTGTAACTTGTTGACAAGTAAATTCTGATCACATGAAACATGTCCGAGAGTATCAGATGTTGGGTGACCAGCCAACAATACCGAAATAGCTAAGACCATTTTAAATTATAACTATCACATTTGTATCAGTACTACTTACCATTTAATTACAGTTTAGTACATAAATCTATATAAAAAGTTACATTGCAGTGTTATAAACTGAATTATGAACACCTCTTCGCCCAAAATGTGTGAAGTCAAGTTTACTGGTGATAATAAATTATAAAAATAAACTCCACTCACAAGTAATAAATAAGTAATAAATACAATTAAGTGAAATCTCTTGAATCAAATCAATCACCGGTAGATTTCACCACATAAATTATGGTTCTTTGAACCTTGATGGATCCCTTAACCCCTGGGAGGTGCTGCTCATAACAGTCGACAGCACAGTCTGGTAAGATTCAGCCGAGCAAATGTCAAATGTTTGGACGTTTGGGGGCATTTCAATGGGTGCAGAAAAGTTGTTCAATGTCAACCAATATTTTTTGACTAGTTGTATATGAAAAGGGCTGCAATTGTCCCATGTTTCAGTACTTCAGCGTAAATAGAAAGAGAGTTTTTTTTTTTTTTTTTCAACGTTTTTTTCACATTTTCAAATCGACACTACTTCACACACGTTTCAGATATAATTATTCTGTGACCCTTTTCTGACACATTGGCATATAATAAAGGATTGCATGTAAAAGAATTTCCAAAACATCTTTAGTTTTCCTAATACAAATGTTCAAAGTTCCCCCCCAAAATTATGCAAATATGGCATGTTTATTGCTATTATAAAATCAATAAATGAACTTAGAGAAACAGGGATACGTGCACATGTAGAAAGAAGCCATACATTATATACTGTGTAAGTTTCATGTAAATTGAATAAAAATTAAAACGTTTTGTCAACATTTGTGTCAATTGAAAAAAAACAGAAATTAATAAAGTCTAAGGTTCTAAAATCTGTGGCTGAGGTTGACATCAACCAATTTTCTCCAAAATTGGCATCCTTACAGATAGGCTTACGTACAGTAAGGTCTGTAAGTTTGATGCAAATCGCCCAAAAAAAAATGAAAAAAAAAAAATTTGAAAAAAAAAAAAAAAAAATCCTTTTTTTTTTTCTCTTAAATTTTTTTCCAATTAAACTAATTATAATATTTGTTTAATATATGCTATTGTGATAGCAAAGAGTCATAGCTATGATTTCAGTTGACACTTTTGATTCATAATCGATTTTGACCATTTTGGCATAATTTTCACAACTACTTCATTATTTTTTTTCTCCCTTCCTATTAATGCTACGATGCTGAAACTTGGACCAGATGAAACACTTTTCATATAGAACTTGTCAAAAAAGTTTGATTGAAATCGAACGAGTTTTCATTTTTTGCATTTTTGAGCCAAACAGGATTGAAACGCCCCCTTAAATGAAGTAATCTTTTTAACGTATAAAAGATATATAACGTATAAAAGTGTTCTTTCTAACGTCCCTGTGGCTCATTTGGGAACTCAGTCTCCACTTGTACCACCTAATTCGCGTACCACCCATGTTAAAATGTTTATCCTTATCAACTCTGTCAATTCCTCTGAGAATTTTGTAGGTAGTGATCATGTCTCCCCTAGCTCCTCCGTCTTCTAGTGTCGTGAGAAGCACCTCACGACCTCAATTGGGTCATCGAAGAAAGTACCTTCCCTTTCACTCATACCTACAGCTCCAGTTTGTGCACTAGTCTCTTATGCGGTACTGTGTTAAAGACTTTCTGCCAATCCAAAAATACAGTCTGCCCATCCCTCTCTTTCTTGCCTGATTTTTGTTGCATGGTCATAGAATTCAATCATTCATGTGAGGCATGATCTGCCATCCCTGAACCCAAGCTGATGTTATGATACAAAGTTCTTCCCCTACAGATGTTTCACTAGATTTTTTCACACAATCTTGTCCTTCACCTTGCATAGTACGCAAGCTAGTGACACTGGCCTGTAGTTCAGTGCCTCTTGTCTGTCACCCTTCTTGAATATCGCTACTACATTAGCCGTCTTCCAAATTTTTGGCAGTTCCCCTGTTACCAGTGATTTGTTATACTCCATGGCGAGTGGCTGGCACAGAGTTTCTGCTCCTTCCTTCAGTATCCAAGGTGAGATTCCATCCAGGCCTATAGCCTTTGTCACTTCCAACTCTAGCAGATGCTTCCTCATCTTCCCACTGGTAATCACTTATCTAGTGGTGATTGGCTAGATATTCCCTCACATATCTCTGGGACTTTCCCCTTGCTCTACTTTGAAGATCCCCTGGAATTTCTTATTGAGTTCTTTGCACATTTCTTTATCATTTGTAGTGAATTTCTCTGTTTGTGAAAGGATGGTCTCTCAAGATTCTTCCACAGCTGACTTGAATGGCACATTTCAGTGCACAGTGCACCGATCTCGTGCACAAGCCCTATCTCTGTTAACCCTGGATAGTAAACTGTCATGTTGGGTATCTCCAGGATGCCCACTTAACCAGGAATACGTTTACAATACGGAGGCCACCGTATGTCCAGGCAGGAAGTAGATACAGGGAAGTTAAGCATCCAAGCCATAGGGTCAGAACATGACTGGTGCGAAGCGTGAGAGAGAGAGAGGGGACGCCAGCGAGGCGACAGAACTGACCCTGAGGTCAACCTCAACCAGTGCGATGGAGAATAACAACTGTGACGTGGTCGTGACATGTTCATGACGTCACCTCTGCTACTGATCTTGGAATGATCAATATGATTGGTTCTCGCTCTTTTGCTGCAATGCCATTTGTCAAATTGTAAACTCATGTGTGTGTCCCACGAGATGCCCTGCAGCCGCTGGCAAGGGTATTCACGTGAGGAAGTTCGTAGCTAGTGGACGTGTCCTGTTCTGTCTATCGGCCAATAGACTGAACACCGTCCTTTCCTCACCATCAAGTTAAACTCAGCATCTTTTCGATATACCAACGCTCGCCCAGAATCGCGATCGTGACTATATTGTTCAGAAGCCTAGTGATAAATCACCAGAGCGAAACAGACTGGTATCAGGTAACCCTTGGTGACAAGTTGAGATCGTTGTGAGTGACCTAGAGTGAACTAAGGAGTGCCGCTGCCTAAGTAACCTGTGTGTGACTTCACCACAGTGTACCGCATGGTACCATATAGCCTGCAGCCGTCAGCCGCCACGGTCCAAAGCGTGTAGCTAGCCTCAAGCCGACCTGCCTCACTGTACGACGTGACGTCACCACCCTTACTCACCGCCAGTGCCATCAAGTGTGTGCGTGTGTCTGTTAGACATACAGTGCACCCTCCTGCGAGTACCCTCCGTGTCAAGTACGGTTTGTGGGAAAGCATGTCGCCAATGGTCTCACGTCAAAATGAGCAAGAACAGCTGTCAGGCCACCTACGAGTTCTTGCATATATGTGCCTGAGTGAGTGAGTGAATACGAGAGGTAGCCTACCTGTAAGTACAAGATCTTGTTATTGTATTATTTTGTCTGTCTGTGTTGATCTGAGAGATCAACCACAGTTCTCACATTCTTATACCTGACACATGTATAGGTGGAGACCTAGACACCCGACGGTGTATGCGTGTTTATCTGTGTGGTATCACGACATTTCACTCGTCTGTGAATGTGAGCTGCACATACACCACACATTTAGTTATTGTGTGATATTATTATTGTGCATGTTATTGCCTGTCCCATTGACAGTGCCATTGTGATTTATTGCGCATCATTACCCGAGTATCTGGTTGGAACTCTTGTGATCCCTTTGAACACCGGCAGTTAGGTTTGCCGTGTTAATGATTTGCTGTCAACTGTGTTAAGTTAGGTGTTTCTCCACGAGTGGATCCGAATCGATTAGCCAGACGTCAAGAGTCTCGCTAATGCAACCATAGCCTTTCTGACGCCAATCTAAAGTAAATCAAGCACCCTTTGTATTAGTGGTTAAGTTAGTAAATAAACTACTGTTAAGCTTTATGCGGTGTATTCACTACTTCTGAATACTGCCAACTATTTACTCAAGCCTTCAGCTCCAGGTATCTTCGACACCGAGTTGCCTATTATTCACTAAACTATAAATGTGATGAGAACCCTAGGAGTCCCTTAAAGTGTCTTAAGCATTGAGGAGATTCCAACGATCAACGTGGACCAGGACCAGGTGAGGCTAGTCTGAGAAGAGACCCTCAAGGACTCTACCTTGATCTTGCTCCCAGGCCCTGTACGGTTGCTCTCGTATTTTCTCTGCTGATTCCGACAGCTTCGTGAAGCGTTTGCCACATGTACATTGGAGACGTACGCATTGCAGTCGGGAAAGCAAAATAGAAAACCCCACACTGCTCCTATCCTCATGTTCATTACCTGTTTCTTCACTGTTGTTTTTCTCCTGATGTGGCTGTGCATCAATTTAGATTGGGTCATTGCCTTGCTTGTTTATCATATTGTTTTTCTGCCTCTCTTCTCACCCTTACGTTTTTTTTCATGACGCTCTGGTATCTCTCTCTGCTCACTTGTGTCCTATTATTTCTATAGTTTCTCCACTCCCTTTTACTTAGTTGCTATGCAAGCTTAAATCTCTGATTAAACCATGGGTTTCTCGTCTTCATTTCTTTTTTACCTTTTGGACTAGGACGAACTTGTCTGCCGCCTCCTTAAGCTTCTGTTTGATGTTGTCTATCATACCTTAGGCCATCTTTCCTCTGAGCTCGGTTTCCCAAGTTATATCTGTTAGGAATTTTCTTATCCCCTCATAGTTTCCCTTTTGGAATGTCATCCTTTTGTTTTCTGTGCCTTCCTTGGGTACTTTAATCCTTCCTCGATCAGATACTCAAACATCAGTACACTGTGATCATTCTCACAGGGGTTTCCAAACCGATTTCCCTTATGTCAGAGTCATTAAGTGTGAAGACTAGGTCAAGTCACGCTGGTTCATCATTGACACTCATTCTTGTGGATCCCCTGAAATGCTGACTTAAAAAGTCTCTTGTCACCACTTCCAACTGTCTAGCTCTCCATGTTTCCTCACCTCCGTGTGGTTCCTTGTTTGCCCAGTCTATCCTTCCATGATTTAATTCCCCCATCATATTTCTACAGGCAGCAGTGGCTGCTTTCTCAATTCTAGTGTTGACAGCCATGTTGTTTCAGTAGTATAATTAGAGCCAGATAGACCCACTTAACAAACAATGGGAGGTACTTATCAAACAATGGACTCGGAGGCGGGGAGCCAGATAGGCCCACTTATCATACAATGGAATCAGAGGCGGTGTGCCAGACAGTCACACCTAAAATTTAGTCTACGGTGAGCTCGCACCATATTTCACTTACTCTGGGTATCTCCTTAAACACCTTGTCATTATTTAGGGCTAATTAAAGGAAATATAATCAAACAAGACTGAATGGTCCTTCAGGACTATAGCATATATGACTGGGGGCTATATAGGATATATACTCAAAATAAATGAGGGTGAAAAGAAATAATACTTGTTTTATAAAATATATTAACAGGGTTAAAAAAAACATTAAATAATTGATTAAATGCTTTATTAGGTAAAAATACACAAAATGTATAAGTAATTATGTTAGTTATTAATTGTAGTTTACAGTGTGCTCCTGACATATTTCACTTACTACAGCTCTACCCCCCCCCCCCCCTTATCCCTCGTCCCCCTCCACCTCCCCATTCTCATCTGAGTAGAATTCTGACGTCTCTTCGTCAGTGATGAGTGGGGGAAGGTCTTGACCCCCATCCCCCCCCTCTTGGAGGTGTGGGGGGAGTTGGGTGGACACCTTTTGGCTGAGTTTCCTCCTCTCTCTCATCGGAAGTGTTCTGGAAAGAGATGGTGGAAATAATTTATAGTGATTAAAGGTTTTTTAGGATTATATTTTATTATAAAAATATTCTATTTTTTTTTCTCTAAGAACAACTAGTACATACCTCTCCCCCTGCAGGAGTAGCCTTGTGTCCTCTTCAGCAGGCATCGTCAATTAGACTACATAACAGCATCTTGTTTGGGGCAGACCCTCCACGTAGAATTACTACTCTACAAGTGTGGACGGGTCCCAAGAACTGTACTGAAGAAAACATAAGAGGTGAAATAGAGGATATACAAACTTTTTTTTATTGAGGGAAATAAACATAAATAAATCTATTAGCAGAAAGTGAGGGTAATACTAACCAGGTCCTTCAAGGACTTCAATTTTCCCAGCAGGTGTTTATTTTGAGAGACACCTTCCATTTCGTAGGAGGAAGACAGTCTTCTGAGTGGGTTGGGGCTTGGGGGGGGGGGAGGGCTTTTTATAGGAGGCTACACTCCTTGTTAGGTAGTTGCCTAGCTAACAAAAATATTCTCTACACCACCTATAAGAACCAACTCCTATACCTCTACAAAATGTCCTAACACAATGATGTTTCATAGGAAAATATCGTCTCGCGTAAGAGAGGGCTCGTTTATCGTTTAATTTTAAAGTAACGCTGGAAAATACGTTATGTAAGTAATGTACTGTTGAAGGCAAGCCCAGGTGGGTTATTCTATGAACAAATATGATGCAATAGAGCCCGCAGGCAAGAGTAAATCACTTTGGAGTCTGTAGCGCATTCCCAACACCTTTCTTATTTTGTTAGTTTATAATCCCTTGAAAATGATGCCCGTAAGTAGCTGGTGATATTGCATAACTATCAAAAAAAAACATCCGATGCTTAACTTTATCAACATAAATTCCTACCCAATGTCCCATAGTGATTCTGCTGTGTGATGGTAAATATTAGTTATGAAAACAATAGGTTTTCTTGAGGAGATATTTACTGTTTTTATCTCCTCAGCGTTTGTAACAGCCCAGGTAGTCCGCTCGATCCCCTAGATTATCTTTTAAATTAATATTTATATCATAACAATTCATTGTGTTTTTTTTTATGCT
>WNGS01005641.1:13585052-13639786 GCA_020271785.1 Procambarus virginalis
CATCAACGCATCTTGGCAGCAAGGCAAACTACCAACCTCTTGGAAGAAAGCAGACATCATCACCGATTCCTAAGCCGAAAGACCTGGCAATTACAGACCCATTTCATTAACATCATGCATTAGTAAAACGCAGAAACGGATGGTCTTAAATAGGCTACTTTGGAAGACTGGAGACCTGCATAAACACATATTTGGCTTCACTAGAGGAGTAGGTACTGCCAACTGCATAGCAACATTACTAGGAACAGTAACTCAGGTCCAGCTATAGTGATCTTCCTTGATCTAGAAAAAGCATTCGAACTTGCAAGCCCGCAAGCAATTTTACACACCTTAGTTAAAAAAGGTGTAAAGGAAAATGCTAGCATGGATTCAAGATTACCTAAGTCACAGGTATGCCAGAGTAAAGTTGCAAGGACAAGTGTCGGACTACCGCTTGCATGAGAATGGGACTCCACAAGGAGGAGTCCTCAGTCCTAGTCTTTTTAACATCCTTATGGAAAAACTTGTTACCATGACATTTACAGAGGGGGTTAAATTGCTAAGCTATGCAGACGATCTAGCATTAGTCATTACAGGTCCTTCACTTCTCAATAAAGCACAAGGTGCATTAGATAAAGTAACATCTGAATGCAGCGTTTTAGGGCTAAAAATTTCTGCACAGAAGTCTAAGGCAATGAGACTAGGCGGCCACACTCCAGACTGGCACCTACGCATTCAAGACATTAACCTTCAGTGGGTTACACAATATCAATATCTCGGAGTGTGGATAGATTTTAACATGACGTTTAACAAGCAAATTCAATATCTAAAGGAGAAAGTAAAATCACGACTAAATATAATGAGAGCAATCACAGGGCCCCGTCTAGGAGCGGGACACAAAGTGTTAAGAATGTTTTACATACACGCCGATCGTTCCCTAATTGATTATGCAGCGCCTGCCTTACTCACTCTTTCTCCTGGCCAGTGGGCAAACGTTGAGGTTCTTCAAAACGATGCATTGCGAATCATAACAGGAGCTCCCAGATGGACTAAAATACTGAACCTAAGACTGGAAACCAGTCTAACGTCGATTGAAATAAGGGTAAAAGGGATCGCTGCGTGCATGCTCACCAAGATATTAACTAGACCTAGAATCAGTTCACTTAAAGATATAATCACTGGAGCACTAACTCTGGACAGAAGAACCTCCAATAGCAGGCAGGTGGACCCATTGTGCGATAAACACCATCAATAAATTCGATATAACAAACACAGTCACTGAGAAGGGTGTCGACGAAATACATGCAGACTTTGGTATGCAAGCCCCTTGGGAATCTCCGCCAGCAGACTTTACGATTATGGTTATTGTAGGAAAAAAGAACCAGACAAATCCTCTTCTGCTACGTAACATTGCACAGATGCATATAGAAGCAAACATGGCATCCGACAGCTTCACATACTTCACCGATGGATCAGTAGACCAGCAGGGACAAGAAACCGGAGCTGCAGTTAAAGCAGGAAACTCTGTACATATTTGGAGGCTCTCAAATGGGTGTTCGACTTTCCAAACAGAGATGCTAGCCATTCAAAAGGCTTTGGAACATGCTCTTGCTCAACACCGACAACATGTTATCATACATACAGATTCGAGAACCGCCATTGAAACCTTGCAACAAGAACGCATATTTGATAACATACATCTGATCACAACTGTCATATCATTAATGCAAACACTCAAACGACAAGGCCGACGGGTCCTTCTCAACTGGGTGCCAAGTCATGTGGGAATCATAGGAAATGACATTGCAGACGAAGCTGCAAAACTTGCAACTAAGAGAAGAACTGTAGACATTTGCATACCACAGAGTCTGTCACAGATTAAGAAAGTAATTAGAAACAGAGCAATGCAAAAGTTGTACAGTGACCACAACTCAGCAGTTGCAACATCAGGATCTGCGGGTTGGTACAGGAATTCAACCAACTACGAACCACTTATGTTAATGAAGGGGAGCAGTAGAGCAACAGAAGTACGCTTACATCGCATCAGGCTTAGATACCAATGTGCATGGGAAATAGGCTTACAGGTTCCGGAAGATGAGAGGAAATGTCAACACTGTGGAGAAATGCCCGACAGACCTCTGGAACATTATCTCACACAGTGCACAGTTACAAACCCATTAAGATTTCAACTTAAATTCAACAGAGCAGAAGTTGTTAAACACATATGGCAACATCTTACTGAAGCGACCATACGAGTACTAAATACTCATACTCCGCTCAAGTAAAACAGAAACAAGCAACACTTAGTGGGCCAGCCAGAGGCTTAGGGCCCGTGCAGGGATATCTCTGCAAAAAAAAAAAACCTAATTGCTGGCTTTATTTATACCCCTAGCGAGTGGAGAGGTTCACATCCACCAGTGACACACCTGAACCTGCCCATCCTGACACTGGGACGCTCTTTCTTAGATATCTGGTCGCCAGCTGGATGTTTCTACTTGTGTCCCAGCAACACGTCAGTGGTCTCATTAGTTATCTTAATTTAAGGATGCAATCTCATGTGCAGTGCAAGGTGACACCAACAGTTTCACTCAAGATAGCCCTAGAGAATGGAGGCTCACTCAAACACATAGGTAAGATTAAAATTTACTGAAGTAAAATATATACACTTGTATAGGGAAATAATCAGGTGGAAATTTCCGATGGCGGCAACCTTCTCTCGTCGCGTCTCTGGCAACACGGTCAGCTGACTGGGTCCACACGTCAGGTGGCGGGCACACACCTCGCACCTCTGGCAACACGATCAGCTGGCGGCTCCAACTGTCAAGTGGCGGGGACACACCTCACGCCTCTGGCAACACTATCAGCTTGACGATTCAAAATTCGTTTCTGGCTCCTTGAGAACCAGCACTATTCCCAGATACACTAATGTCACCGCATCTATGTACTTATGTTCCACTACCAATTTATGCCTACATGAGCTCCTTGGCTCCTAGCCTAGCACTATCACATAGACAATGAATGGTAACAAGAAATGCTCACGATATATAAAATATCCTAGCTCACCTAGATCAAAGGGGTAAAGGGAGGGATAACTATCTACCTTACTTCATTCCTTTACGAAGCTGACTCGTCCTCTGGCGAGGGATGATGAGGTATCTGGACCTGGCTTCTGGTCTTCCGTTGATCAGTTCCCACACACACAAGTTCCTCGGTCGTCTTCGTAGTAATGCGGAATCGCCGTACTCACACCCGGCAGGTATGGTCCTCCCTCCTCCTCTCACTCAGGGTACTGGAGTCAGGTACCTGCACCGTCGTCGTCGTCCTCCTCTCACGAGCGTTGTAGACTCGCTTCCAGTCCAGTGGAACTTCCCCTTCCCTCACTTCCAGTTGATTCGGCCCAGCCGTCGCTACTTGCTTGGTATGTGAAACGTGGTTCGCCGGTCGTCCCAGATGTTTCCAGCCCAAGTCCGTCCCTGCTACAGATTCTTGAATATAGAGCTCTTGACTCTCTATCCCGACCAATCCTTGCTTCCTGGCACTCCACGCGATGTCTGCAGTATTAAAGCGATGCTTAAATCCTCTGGTAGGGGCTTCCTGGCCCTCGGGATCTCGAGCTACCTAGAGCGCGTCCAAACTTTAGGGCGGCTCGTGACGTACTCTCCCGCCCAAGCGTCAGCCGCCCCTGGGGTCATCCGCCTCGTGACGTCCCACCGCCTGAGGGCTCTCGTCATTGGTTACTTCCGGCATGTGACCTAACCTGGCCAATCAGGTGCCGGGAGGAGTCACGACGTTTTGAAGGGAAACAGAATGGCTCGGCGCCATCTTGTGCCCCCAAAGGGCATAAGCCTCTTGCACAAATCACACTTAAGTCACAATTTCACAGCCATCCTGATAACCCTCCACACTCTCACACACATATGAAAATGTTCCCTAGATATCAGAGAACGCTCAGGTATTGAGTTATGACTCTTCAAGCTGTTTTAGGAGAAATATAGGGGTGGGACACTGTATATGTATATATACAGTGTCCTGTACTATATATATATATATATATATATATATATATATATATATATATATATATATATATATATATATGTTGTACCTAGTAGCCAGAACGTCGTACTAGGCCTACTATGCAAGGCCCGATTTGCCTAATAAGCCAAGTTTTCCTGAATTTATATACTTTTCTCATATTTTTCTTATCAAATGATAAATCTGTCCATTTCCTTATATATATGTTAATTTGTTTAAATTTGAGTTAAAACTAATGTAGATATATGACCGAACCTAACCTAACCTAACCTATCTAAACCTAACCTAAACTAACACCACTAAGTCAATAAATTATGTTCCTAGTATAATATAATAATAATATTTCAAATAAACTAATTAGAAAAAAATTATTGAAAATAAAGAAAATCACTCGGCCTATTAGGCAAATCGGCCCTTGCATAGTAGGCCGAGAAGAGCGTTCTGGCTACAAGGTACGACATATATATATATATATATATATATATATATATATATATATATATATATATATGTCGTACCTTGTAGCCAGAACGCTCTTCTCGGCCTACTATGCAAGGGCCGATTTGCCTAATAGGCCGAGTGATTTCTTTATTTTCAATAATTTTTTTCTAATTAGTTTATTTGAAATATTATATTATATTTATATATATATATATAGTAAGATATAATATATATATATAAATATTAGATATATATATATATATATATATATATATATTAATATTATATATATATATATATGTCGTACCTAGTAGCCAGAACTCACTTTTTGGACTACTATGCAATGCCCGATTTGCCTAATAAGCCAATTTTTTCTGAATTAAATATTTTCTCTAATTTTTTTCTTATAAAATGATTAAGCTACCCATTTCATTATGTATGAGGTCAATTTTTTTTCATTGGCGTTAAAATTAACGTAGATATATGACCGAACCTAACCAACCCTACCTACCTAACCTAACCTATCTTTATAGGTTAGGTTAGGTTAGGTAGCCGTAAATGTTAGGTTAGGTTAGGTTAGGTAGGTTAGGTTGTCGAAAAAACAATTAATTCATGAAAACTTGGCCTATTAGGCAAATCGGGCCTTGCATAGTAGGCTGACAAGTGCGTTCTGGCTACTAGGTACGATATATATATATATATATATATATNGGTAGCACACAGCATTGGCCAGCACACAGCAACGCGCACAGCACACCAGCAACGATCAGTGCACACAGCACAGTCAGCACACAGATTGGGGTTGCATACAGCATCGGGTATGGTGCTCAGAGACAGCTTCTTCCTTCTCTGGGCGAAGCAGCATGCTCCTTGTGTTTTTGTTGAACAAAAATACCTTGCGTTCCCATTCATCGTCGTCGCCAGTGTGGTGTCCTGTGTGTAGCTGAGATAGTCTTGGTTGTAAGGTTGATGTACAGTCATTCCTGGTTACTGACTTTAATACTTAAATAACTACATGATAGAGTAGCTCCCAAGCTGGTAGCGTCCTGTATGCTGTTGTTTACCTTCTCTCTAGTGGCGTCCAGCCGCCGCACTAGAAAACGGATGGTACCTTTTTCTTTGAACAATGACAGAGGACCATCGAATAGTTGAATACTAGAAGCCAAATTCATCTGGATGCTGATTACTGGTGTCATCTCCAGAATGAACACAGCTTTATGAATACGAAGCCCCCTACGATCGTCGTTGAGTGTAATTAATGTCGTATCTTTCACGATGTCTCGGTGATTAAGGACGTTGTTTTGGTATTCATAAAGGTGTTGTTTAATAACTCCATTTTGGAAATGAAGTGTAAGACGTCTTCTAAATTTTTTCGTGGAATGTGCAATGTAGCATATATTT
Source organism: Procambarus virginalis (assembly GCA_020271785.1). Lineage (NCBI taxonomy): Eukaryota > Metazoa > Arthropoda > Malacostraca > Decapoda > Cambaridae > Procambarus > Procambarus virginalis. Next base: position 13,590,909 of record WNGS01005641.1, read on the forward strand.
CGGAGCGCACAGTCTCCGAACCTGCACTTGTATTAATACACTACATTGGTGCACCTCAGTTTGTCAGAGGAGGCAGTGATGTAATTTCTCATAATGAGGGAAGATGTACGAGGGTCTTTATAAAATGCCAGGACGAACGTTGCGTTTTCATTGCAAGGTTTTCAATTCCTGTCAATTATGTCTCGTGTATCTCATCCTTTTTGTATGCCTCAGTAAACGTGTTTTTATAATGCACTATAATGTCCCCTCTTGAGGGCGGATTTTCAACCCCTCAGGCCTGATTATTCTCATTCAGGTGGCGGCCTAGATTCTTACTCACGATTTCGTCGAATTCTGTGTTGCAGTAATCATTTTTTCACAACAATTTGGTGGATTCGTTCGGTTCGAGTCTCGTTGTGCCGAAGTGAATCAAATTTATATTCTACAATAGTGTAGTTGACAATTTATATGATGTTGGCAAGGACCACTAATTCCAATGTTCCTGCTAGCAGTCAGGGAATGTATACAATTTCAGTTGGGCAGCAGTTTATTGCCTCTAAAATCTGTCCGTCTATGGCGGTCTCATAGTACAGTGGGAAAGCTTCTATCTCGCGCTCGTGGGGTCGGCGGTTCGAGTTTCCCAAGTGAATAAAATGGTTATTTCCATAATAGTGTGGCTAACAATGGATTCTGAAATACCAGTGGTTAGGAAATGAAGTGCTAAATCAATGTCTTAATTCCATTAACGAATATTCACAGGTGCAGTGTGTACATGCAGCAACCCTACAGTCCCCAGGGAGCCCAGGCGCTGAAGGTGGCCTCCTGGACGCCCCACCGAGGCCTCACCCTCACCTCCAGCCTCCCGCTCTTCCCTGACAAGTTCTCCAGGTGAGTGCCGTGTAGTCTCTGGGAACCACGGGCTCTGATGGTGGCCTCCTTGACACCCCATCATGGCCATGCTATCTCATTCTACTCTTTCCTAATAAGTTCTCCAAATATCTATATAGTGAAAAAACTTGCATTATGAACTAATAACATATTATGGAACCAACAATATATTTTGCAACCAACAATATATTTTGCCACAATAATATATTTGAATACAACAATAGTTTATGGTACCAAAATTATATCATCGAACTGACAGTATTATGTGAACCCAGCAATATATTTGGAAACCATTGGGTAAACCATATATTATACTTGGTTCTAGATAGCAGTGAGATCGTAGTAAATGACACACAAATTGGGAGAATGTTAGTGAACAGTGATCAAAAGGAAATTAGATTTATCTTAAATTGCAAAGTAGGATGAAAGGACAGTCTTTAAGGGTACCAGATTTTTTATAAAGCAAATTATTAGGAATTTATAATTTTCTGGTGAAGGTGAGACTCTCGTCATTGGTTACTTCCGGCACGTGACCTCACCTTGCCAATCAGGTGCCGGGAGGAGTCACGACGTTTTGGAGGGAAACAGAATGACTCGGCGCCATCTTGTGCCCCTAAAGGGCGTAAGCCTCTTGCATAATCACACTTAAATGACAATTTCACAGCCATCCTAATAACGCTCCACACTCTCAACCATATGAAAATGTTCCCTGGATATCAGAGAACGCTCAGGTTATGGAAATATGACTCTTCAAGCTGGGTTAGGAGAAATATAGGGGTGGGACACCGTATCATGCCCCTTCTCCTTAAAATAAGTCATATCTAGTGGAGATCACTTGTGAGGGCAACTGGTGTTCTCTCCCCTTCTCTTTCTGGCGTGCCTCTCCTCCAGTCAGTGACGTGGCTCGTACCCCTCGCCAGTCACTCGCATTACTCCTCCACTTCCCATGAGACAGGTTGAGATGAGTGTACCCAGAACACCTATAAGGAGTCCTCCTTCCGTGTCCCCAAGTACACACCCGCGACTCGTCATCTCCATAAAACTTCGTGTATGTAGAGCCCCCACTACGCCGTGCACTCTGAGGTACTCCTGCACCTCTACCGCGTCCTACAGGTACTCTTTGCTTTCTTTCACACTCTTCCCTTCGCCACTCTTCTCTCTTCTTGGTTCCTCTCCTCCCATAAGTGCGCTGTCTCCTCACAGTGACACTTGTTAGCTGTTCTTCATCCAGCAACTTCTTCTCTTCCACACTAGGCTTTTGCGTTGGCCCAGTGCCCCTAGGGCTAGGCTGGCACCCACCCTGGGTGTACCTGTTCCCGGCTTTCTTCTTATTCCTGTCATTTGAATCCCATCCATTCCACTGCTCTCGACGAACGTCTTCATTTCTTCACGAAAGCCTCTTCACTGTAGACATCTTCCTAGATTCGTGGTCGGGCCTAATTACCTCACTGCGGCTCACCTCGCGACGGTGGTTCTCTACCTGTTCCACTATTTTCCCGGCTGGCGTAGGGCACAGTGCGTCGTGGCTCCTCCACTCTGTCCCTCACAGCCGCTCGTTCACTCTCTGAGCTCACCTTGGTCACACCTCCAGGTGGAGGGAGTGCGGCCTGCAGCTCTTCCACCGACCCAGGCGCCTGTTCCGCTGCTGCTCCTCGCCACTTCTCCACGTGTATCATTAGGCTCAGTCGCAGGTCCTTGCCAGGGTTTTCCACGACCTCTCTGCACACTCGCCCTTGTCGTCGTCCTCCCTGGTGACGTCATCATCGGTGCATTCGGCTCCCACACTACTACCTGAGTCGACCGGTACCTTCCCCGATATAGTTTCACTACTGCCCGATACATAGGCACTTCTGGTCCAATCAGACTGTACGCTGCCTCCACCCAAGTCATTGCCCAGCACCATCTGGACATGCTTCAGGGGTAACTTTGGGGCTACAGCTATGATGGCCTTTTCGACGCCATAGTCGGCAACCAGCTGCACCTCGTGAAGCGGTAACCTGCATTCCTGCCCCACACTGCGTAGTCTCACTACTCCCACAGGTGACTCGTCAAAATCCTCGGGAAGAATATCCCTGGCTACCATGCTCACGTCAGCACCCGTATCGTGAAGCACCGCAACTTCCACAGGGTCTGACTTCCCAAACCTCACTGTACCCTCAAAAACGAAAGGATGCCCTCCCAACTTTACCTCGCAACCATTTTTATTGGGACCATTATAGTAAGGGGTATGGGTAACTACCCTCTCTTCTTCCAACATCAGCCCTATTGTCTTCTCGTGCTTGTCACATTCTCGAGCATAATGTCCCTTCACACCACAGTTGTAACATGGTCCTACTCTGGGTATACCTCTCCCAGTCACCTGGACCACACCTTGCTGGGTTGTCGTGCTCCGAGTCCTCTCAGAACTCCCAGACACGTACTCTCGGTTCATGCTGCTTGCCCCATAGCTCTTACTCGTATTGCCATTCGGAGACTTCCTCATGGGTTCCCGCAGGCTCACTTGGGCCTGGGTCTTGTCACTTGAGTGACAAGACCCAGGACAGTCTTTACACACCTGATCTGTACCCACCCTTCACATCTCCGTGGCTACTCCACGAGCGGTCGTCTTCCTGCTGAACTGGCTGTCTGGGTCGACTCTCCCTCAGAGAACCCAACGCCTTTTCCAACATGTCGGCTCTGTCTGCAGCAGCCTTAAGGTCTTTAATGCCTGCCTCCTTTATTCTGACCTTGAGCTCTGGATGGAGCATCGACATGAATTTCTCCATCACAATCAATTGTCTCAGCTCCTCCATTGTCTCTACCTCTTTGGCCTTCAGCCATCGTAGGAACCTGCGCTCCATGTCTCGAGCAGTCTCAGCATATGACCTTCCGGACGACCTTGTGCACTCACGGAAGCGTTTTCTGTAAACCTCCGGGGTCAGTCTATATGAGTGGAGCACCGCTGTCTTGATCGTATCGTATATGGCGCATCTCTCGTTGTCCAACATGTTATAAGCCTCTCTGGCCTCCTCAGTCAATCTACTCTGCACTAACGCAGCCCAATCCTCTTCCGGCCATTCCTTCAACGTTGCTATCCTCTCAAAATGGTCGAAGAAAGCCTCGGCCTCAAGAGGGTCAAAGGTGGGTAGGTCGCGCTTCCGGGCCTGGAGGTCATCCCGCCGTGCAGGCGTCAAGGGGAGCCCACGCTCAACCCCGAGTCTACTCGACCTCCTTCTTCGCCTTTATTTCCTCTCGTCGCAGTTGTCTTTCTCCTTCCTCTCGTTGCAGTTGGGCTTCGCGCTCCTCTTGCTTCAGCTGGCCTTCGCACTCCTCTTGCTTCAGCTGGGCCTCGTCCTCACGCTAATCTCGCAGCGCCTGCCTTACTCACTCTTTCTCCTGGCCAGTGGGCAAACGTTGAGGTTCTTCAAAACGATGCATTGCGAATCATCACAGGAGCTCCCAGATGGACTAAAATACTGAACATAATACTGGAAACCAGGCTAACGTCGCTTGAAATAAGGGTAAAAGGGATCGCTGCGTGCATGCTCACCAGGATATTGACTAAACCTAGAATCAGTTCACTTAATGATATCATCACTGGAGCACTAACTCAGTACAGAAGAGCCTCCAATAGCAACAGGTGGACCCATTGTGCGATAGACACCATCAATACATTCGATATAACAAACACAGTCACTGAGAAGGGTGTCGACGAAATACATGCAGACTTTGTTATGCAAGCCCCTTGGGAATCTCCGCCAGCAGACTTTAAGATTATGGTCATTGTAGGGAAAAAGAACCAGACAAATCCTCTTCTGCTACGTAACATTGCACAGATGCATATAGAAGCAAACATGGCATCAGACAGCTTCACATACTTCACCGATGGATCAGTAGACCAGCAGGGACGCGAAACCGGAGCTGCAGTTAAAGCAGGAAACTCTGTACATAGTTGGAGGCTCTCAAATAAGTGTTCGACTTTCCAAACAGAGATGCTAGCCATTCAAAAGGCTTTGGAACATGCTCTTGCTCAACACCGACAACATGTTATCATACATACAGATTCGAGAACCGCCATTGAAACCTTGCAACAAGACCGCATATGTAATAACATACATCTGATCACAACTGTCCTATCATTAATGCAAACACTCAAACGACAAGGCCGACGGGTCCTTCTCAACTGGGTGCCAAGTCATGTGGGAATCGTAGGAAATGACATTGCAGACGAAGCTGCAAAACTTGCAACTAAGAGAAGAACTGTAGACATTTGCATACCACAGAGTCTGTCACAGATTAAGCGAGTAATTAGAAACAGAGCAATGCAAAAGTTGTACAGTGACCACAACTCAGCTGTTGCAACATCTCGATCTGCGGGTTGGTACAGGAATTCAACCAACTACGAACCACTTATGTTAATGAAGGGGGAGCAGTAGGGCAACAGAAGTACGCTTACATCGCATCAGGCTTGGATACCCATATGCATGGGAAATAGGCTTACAGGTTCCGGAAGATGAGAGGAAATGTCAACACTGTGGAGAAATGCCCGACAGACCTCTGGAACATTATCTAACACAGTGCACAGTTACAATCCCATTAAGATTTCAACTTCAATTCAACAGAGCAGAAGAAGTTGTTAAACACATATGGCAACATCTTACTAAAGAGACCATACGAGTAATAAATACTCATACTCCGTCCAAGTAAACTGGAAACGAGCGACACTTAGTGGGCCAGCCAGAGGCTTAGGGCCCGCGCAGGAATATTCCTGCAAAAAAAAAAAGCTAATCTCGCTCCAGCTGAGCGTCGCGCTCCTCTCGCTTCAGCTGAGCTTCATGCTCCTTTCGCTTCAGCTGGGCTTCGCGCTCACGCTCCTCTCGCTCCAGCTGAGCTTCGCGCACCTCTCGTTTCAGCTGGGCCTCCAGCTGCATCTTCATAAACTCCAGCTTTATACTCCTCCTGCTGCTACTACTTGATCCCCTGCTGCTTCTTTCATCCCTCCAGTTCCCACCAACACTGGCAGGTGCTTGGGACGGTCCTACCCTGGAGACCTCCTCTCGGGCCTTGAGTTAAGCTATGATCTCAATCCGCCGCCTTGGAGGACCTCAACCTCTAACCAAAGTGGTCCGCCACCAGCTGCAGCTGAACCTTGGTGCACTCCTCTAGCACCTGCTCGTCCCTCGACTCAATAAATTTTTTCACTCTATCGTCCTTCATCTCTAGGCTATTGAGTAACCGTATGCAAGTGAGTACACCAGCGAGCAATGTAAACCGAGACCAATGTCGACCTTAGTACACTCGTCACTGCACTTGCAAATCTTTGCTTCACTGTTGTTCGATGATCCTGGCAAGGTCGCCACTGTCAGGGTTAACCCCCTTCCTACCCATCGTTGGGGTCGTACCACGGGTCTCCACCCCTCAGTACCAGGCACTACTGCCCTCCCTGGGGAATCCCCCAGTCAACTAAGTGCTGGTCATTTGCTGCCGGCGCCATAGCTAGCTGGCCGCACACGGATTTGTTCCCGGAAAACTCACGATTCTGTGCACCCATCAGCTCTATTCATCGCGATTTTGTGAGGAACACTACATCTGTACTCCAAGACCCAGACAATATCTTGTTTTGAAGTAAACAATTCCGATTTCGCCTACAATTGACGGTAAAGCAACGTTGTTGATTACCTGCTGTCCAGCTGACTGGTTTTCTGCACAACCCAGTACACAAGCGACCCAAACTCTCGTACTGCACTTTTTTTTTTTAGGACCGTATCACTGACCAGGTCACTTAAAGTCCTACCCTGAAGGGCAAGGCGATATCCAGCGGGCATTGCCACACGGGAGCACTTTAGAAGGTGTACTGAGCCTGACAGGGAAAGGTTGACCAAACAGCTCGTTTAGGTGTTAGGTATCCCTGATTCCACCTGAGGGAATCATTCTACGACCTCCGTTGGAGGGGAATGAACTTCTCCAGGCCTAGGAGTGTCTCGGGCATTAGGTAGGGCAGTGATTCGGTCTTCACTACGTGGAGAGAGTCATGGGGAAGGCTAAGAGAAAGTGAAAATATTGGCAGCTTTCAGACGAGGAGGGATGGTAGACCGATGTGCAGCGGGCACCGAAGAAAACTGCTCTCGAGGCTTCGCCACGTGCCTCTACCAGCAAGGCAGCAGACGTAATGGACCTGGAGAGGGCAGCATCAGTCACACACCAGCCAGTGTCAGACAATGCTTCTCTGTCCACAACACAACCACAGGACAACAGTATGAGACAGGAGAGGACACCACCAGTCTCACAAAGGCCAGTGTCAGACACTGTACCTCTCTCCACAGCCCAGCACAGGACAACAGTATGAGACAGGAGAGGACACTACCAGTCTCACACCAGACATCGCCAGCCTCTGCACATCTTCCAAAATTCAAGATAATGCAGTCAGACCACTTTCCTACAGCATATGGAGTAGTAACGGCAATGGAAAAAGAACAACCAGAGCTCAAACTTTCCATTACAGTCAACCTGAAAGGAGAAATAATAATAGCACCACAAGACCAACAGACTGCAAATTACTTAGAAAAGTACGGGTCCTGCAAGGGAAACCTGTATGCTTGGAAAAGCTGGACCCTTCGGAAAGACGCACACGAGTCGTGCTTTTGGGATACCCAATCGACTTTCCCCTGGATCCAGTACTCGAACACAAGCAAATCCTGAGTGCGGAACGATGCCGCACAAAAGTAGACAAGGCAGCGACACGTCAAGTTCTGGTGACCGTCATGGGACGTGTGCCAGAAACGTTCAGTCTTGGAAATTGGGGAACATACCGACAGAGACCATACGTCCCAGAACCCCTGCGCTGCTTCAGGTGTCAGAAATACGGCCACCATCAGTCACGCTGCACCGGACAGGAGAGATGCGGAGTGTGCAGCCTGAGACATCCAACCAAAGACTGCATAGCCAAGCACAAGGCAAACCAGGCCACAACAGCCAAATGTCCAAATTGTGGAGGCAAACATCATGCCTGGAGCACAACCTGCTCTGCACGGAAAGAAAAGTGCAGACAGCTCAGGCCAGGATACACACACAGACCAGCACCACATACACCAACACCAACGTCTGGAACATTCGTGCACAGCCACAACAGACACACGCACTCACAGAGCAAAATTTCCCGAATCTATTAATTCCAAATCAGAAAATACACAAAGGTGCTGCAGAAATACAGCAAATGCAAAAGGGCAAAAAACAATTACTTTCGGAATCGACACACCAGATATACAGTTTTACCGAGGTCCAGCTGAAAAACATCGTGAAGATCATGGCAGAGACCATTATCGATTGCCTACAGATGACGCAGAACGCCTCACAGCGACAGACTCAGAAATCGCTTGTGTGATAATGGACAAGATCGTGCAGCAGACCACAGTTACACAACATATAGACAGTCTGAGACAAGACGAAGCACAAGTGGACAAACAACGCATCACGGACATACAGACTTCCAACAACAGTCGGGTAGTCAAGACACCAGAACGTCGACATTTACAAACGCAACTGCAAGAAGCAGTGACCACCCAAGATCAACAGAATCTTACAACACAAGAGACAGACAACAACAGCCCATGCAGTCTGATATGCAACAACACCAACACAGACGTATTGAACAGCAGAGATGCACAGGTTCCAACAACACAAGAAACGGCCACGACCAATCAATGCAGTCCGACATGCAGCAATACCAACAACACAGTGATGGACCACAGTTATGCACAGATTCCAACAATGCCGGGGATGACCACGGCCGATCAATGCAGTCCGATTTGCAGCGACACGACTTGCGAGGTGGAGAATATAGAGGTCGATCCCGAAGAGGAGTTCTACTAGAACAGGCAACACCAACCGAAACCGTCGTCTGGCCATTACGAATACTGCAGTGGAACATACAAGGTCTTGGAAATAAAAACCACACACTTCGGGAGGCTGCAATCAGCACGAAAGCAGATATAATCGTTTTGGAAGAAACTCTTTTCCCAGCCACGAAATCCTTCAGATTAGCTGGATATCAGCACTATGTTATGCCGTATGAGCAGGGGAGACAAAGAGGATTAATGACCCTAGTCAGGAACACCATACCCAGCAAGAAAATAGACCCAGTTTCATGTGGGGATGGAGTAGAGGTATTAGCAGTAACAGTGGATATGGCTAATATTGAGCTCCTCATATACAACGTTTACAAGCCCCCTAGACGTAAACTAGAAGCAGAGGCGGCGCTTGCCTTGGCCACGCAGGAAAATGTAATTATTGCTGGGGATTTTAATGCTCATCATCGAGAGTTAGGTGCGACTGGGCCAGCCAATGCTGATGGGCGCCATTTAGCTGCAGCTCTGCGAGATGTACCTGAAATTACACTTCTCAACACTGGGGAACCCACTCACATTCTAGGAGGGTCCCTTGATCTTACATTAATCTCAACAGCACTCAAGCATCGGGCGAAGTGGGAAGTAGACCCGGTGATCACCAGTGACCACTATGCTACTGTCACAACACTAAACATAGAACGACCTCCTACACCACCTGCACAACCTAGGTGGAATTTAAGAAAGGCCAATTGGAATATATACCAAGAAGAACTTGAAAATTGGTTTGCAACATACACGCCACCTGCGGATTTGAACATACACGAGACCAATCTGCAGGAAGCCATTGCAGCTGCTGCAAACAAAGCTATTCCAATCATTATCACAGGAAACACAACACGGAAGAACTATTGGTTCTATAGTAGTGAAGTTAAAGAACAGAACCACAGAGTCAACATCTTCAGAAAACATCTGAAGAGAAACCCCACACCAGAAGGAAGAACTCTGCTAAGAGCGGTGGTATCTGAAGCAAGACGCGTTTCTAGAGAAGTAAAGGAGGCAAGATGGTTTGAGTGGTGTCAAACTCTGAACGAACATAGTAGTCTTGGCAAGATATGGGGTCAGATTAAAACTATATCAGGTCGACCAGCCCGACCACAGGCATGTATTCAACCATTGCAGGAGGCTGAGAGACTTGCCCTCCAATTTGCAGAACGAACAGCTTCATATCAGCTTCCTGCTGTGGTCCGCAGGCAGCAAGAACAATTAAACAAGAGAGGTTGACAGTCATTCATGCGAGTATAGCTATAAATGACGAATGTGACTGTCCCTTCACCACACAAGAACTAATCAGAGCCAAAAAAGGTGGTAAGGACACTGCACCAGGTGCTGATACCATTACATACTCAATGATCGCACATGCAGGTCCTGCTGGAGAACAAGGAATATTGGACGTCATCAACGCATCTTGGCAGCAAGGCAAACTACCAACCTCTTGGAAGAAAGCAGACATCATACCGATTCCTAAGCCGAAAGAACCTGGCAATTACAGACCCATTTCATTAACATCATGCATTAGTAAAACTGCAGAACGGATGGTCTTAAATAGGCTACTGTGGAAGACTGGAGACCTGCATAAACACATATTTGGCTTCACTAGAGGCGTAGGTACTGCCAACTGCATAGCCACATTACTAGGAACAGTTAACTCAGGTCCAGCTATAGTGATCTTCCTTGATCTAGAAAAAGCATTCGAACTTGCAAGCCCGCAAGCAATTTTACACACCTTAGTTAAAAAGGTGTAAAGGGAAAAATGCTAGCATGGATTCAAGATTACCTAAGTCACAGGTATGCCAGAGTAAAGTTGCAAGGACAAGTGTCGGACTACCGCTTGCATGAGAATGGGACTCCACAAGGAGGAGTCCTCAGTCCTAGTCTTTTTAACATCCTTATGGAAAAACTTGTTGCCATGACATTTACAGAAGGGGTTAAATTGCTAAGCTATGCTGACGATCTAGCATTAGTCATTACAGGTCCTTCACTTCTCAATAAAGCACAAGGTGCATTAGATAAAGTAACATCTGAATGCAGCGTTTTAGGGCTAAAAATATCTGCACAGAAGTCTAAGGCAATGAGACTAGGCGGCCACACTCCAGACAGGCACCTACGCATTCAAGACATTAACCTTCAGTGGGTTACACAATATCAATATCTCGGAGTGTGGATAGATTTTAACATGACGTTCAACAAGCAAATTCAATATCTAAAGGAGAAAGTAAAATCACGACTAAATATAATGAGAGCAATCACAGGGCCCCGTCTAGGAGCGGGACACAAAGTGTTAAGAATGTTTTACATACACGCCGTTCGTTCCCTAATTGATTATGCGGCGCTGCCTTACTCACTCTTTCTCCTGGCCAGTGGGCGAACGTTGAGGTTCTTCAAAACGATGCATTGCGAATCATAACAGGAGCTCCCAGATGGACTAAAATACTGAACCTAAGACTGGAAACCAGGCTAACGTCGCTTGAAATAAGGGTAAAAGGGATCGCTGCGTTCATGCTCACCAAGATATTGACTAGACCTAGAATCAGTTCACTTAATGATATCATCACTGGAGCACTAACTCTGGACAGACGAGCCTCCAATAGCACCAGGTGGACCCATTGTGCGATAAACACCATCAATACATTCGATATAACAAACACAGTCACTGAGAAGGGTGTCGACGAAATACATGCAGACTTTGTTATGCAAGCCCCTTGGGAATCTCCGCCAGCAGACTTTAAGATTATGGTTATTGTAGGGAAAAGAACCAGACACATCCTCTTCTGCTACGTAACATTGCACAGATGCATATAGAAGCAAACATGGCATCCGATAGCTTCACATACTTCACCGATGGATCAGTAGACCAGCAGGGACACGAAACCGGAGCTGCAGTTAAAGCAGGAAACTCTGTACATAGTTGGAGGCTCTCAAATGGGTGTTCGACTTTACAAACAGAGATGCTGGCCATTCAAAAGGCTTTGAAACATGCTCTTGCTCAACACCGACAACATGTTATCATACATACAGATTCGAGAACCGCCATTGAAACCTTGCAACAAGACCGCATATGTGATAACATACATCTGATCACAACTGTCCTATCATTAATGCAAACACTCCAACGTCAAGGCCGACGGGTCCTTCTCAACTGGGTGCCAAGTCATGTGGGTATCGTTGGGAATGACATTGCAGACGAAGCTGCAAAACTTGCAACTAAGAGAAGAACTGTAGACATTTGCATACCACAGAGTCTGTCCCAGATTAAGCGAGTAATTAGAACCAGAGCAATGCAAAAGTTGTACAGTGACCACACCTCAGCTGTTGCAACATCTCGATCTGCAGGTTGGTACAGGAATTCAACCAACTACGAACCACTTATGTTAATGAAGGGGAGCAGCAGGGCAACAGAAGTACACTTACATCGCATCAGGCTTGGATACCCATGTGCATGGGAAATAGGCTTACAGGTTCCGGAAGATGAGAGGAAATGTCAACACTGTGGAGAAATGCCCGACAGACCTCTGGTACATTATCTAACACAGTGCACAGTTACGAACCCATTAAGGTTTCAACTTCAATTCACCAGAGCAGAAGAAGTTGTTAAACACATATGGCAACATCTTACTAAAGCGACCATACGAGTAATAAATACTCATACTCCACCCAAGTAAACTAGAAACAAGCAACACTTAGTGGGCCAGCCAGAGGCTTAGGGCCCGCGCAGGAATATCCCTGAAAAAAAAAAATCTACCGACGGCGGCCACTTGTACTTGCTGGAGCAAATTGTGAGTTCAGGACTGCTCTGGGTGAGGTGACTTGTAGAGCCCAAGATACTTTCCTTATCACTTCTGCGGACATTAAAAGGTATTAGCAAGACAGTTAGTACACAAAGATAACATGTGATGACAGCCTTTCACTGGGGAACAGAACATATGATCTGGTGCACGCAATAGATGGTGTTGATACCGTCACCTCCCTCACCAGAGGCCATTGTCATCGACCCATCTCCTAAATGAGTTGTTGATGTTGCCACACCTCCCCCAACAGATGGCGCTGACCTTGCCACACCTAAAAGCCTTGGGGTTAGGGTGCTCCTCCACAGGGCACCTCCCGTCGATATCGCTACACCTCACACCACAGATGGTGTTGATATCGTCACAGCTGGGTAGACTGTATTTCCTAGGTTGGGAAATACAATCCTGCTCTGCTCAAAATCCTTCTTAGTCCTGCTCATTGTCCTGCTCACAGTCCTGCACACTGTCCTGCACACTGTCCTGCACACTGTCCTGCTCACAGTCCTGCACACAGTCCTGCACACAGTCCTGCACACAGTCCTGCTCACAGTCCTGCACACAGTCCTGCACACAGTCCTGCACACAGTCCTGCTCACAGTCCTGCACACAGTCCTGCTCACAGTCCTGCACACAGTCCTGCACACAGTCCTGCACACAGTCCTGCTCACAGTCCTGCACACAGTCCTGCACACAGTCCTGCACACAGTCCTGCTCACAGTCCTGCACACAGTCCTGCACACAGTCCTGCACACAGTCCTGCACACAGTCCTGCCCACAGTCCTGCCCACAGTCCTGCACACATTCCTGCACACAGTCCTGCTCACAGTCCTGCACACAGTCCTGCACACAGTCCTGCACACAGTCCTGCACAGTCCTGCACACAGTCCTGCTCACAGTCCTGCACACATTCCTGCTCACAGTCCTGCTCACAGTCCTGCACACAGTCCTGCACACAGTCCTGCACACAGTCCTGCTCACAGTCCTGCACACAGTCCTGCACACAGTCCTGCACACCTGCTCACAGTCCTGCCACAGTCCTGCTCACAGTCCTGCTCACAGTCCTGCACACAGTCCTGCACACAGTCCTGCACATAGTCATGCACACAGTCATGCACAGGAATTAAACCTCACTTCGTTGGAAGACAGAAGAGTTAGGGGGGACATGATCACCACATTCAAGATTCTCAGGGGAATCGACAGGGTTGATAAAGACAGGCTGTTTAACACAGGGGGCACACGCACTAGGGGACACAGGTGGAAACTGAGTGCCCAAATGAGCCACAGAGATATTAGAAAGAACTTTTTTAGTGTCAGAGTGGTTGACAAGTGGAATGCATTAGGAAGCGATGTGGTGGAGGCTGACTCCATACACAGTTTCAAGTGTAGATATGATAGAGCCCAATAGGCTCAGGAAACTGTACACCTGTTGATTGACGGTTGAGAGGCGGGACCAAAGAGCCAGAGCTCAACCCCCGCAAGCACAACTAGGTGAGTACAGCTAGGTGAGTACAGTCCTGCTCACAGTCCTGCTCACAGTCCTGCTCACAGTCCTGCACACAGTCCTGCACACAGTCCTGCACACTGTCCTGCACAGTCCTGCACACAGTCCTGCTCATTGTCCTGCACACTGTCGTGCACTCAGTCCTGCACACAGTCCTGCACACAGTCCTGCACACAGTCCTGCACACAGTCCTGCACACAGTCCTTCACACAGTTCTGCACACAGTCCTGCACACAGTCCTGCACACAGTCCTGCACACAGTCCTGCACACAGTTCTGCACACAGTCCTGCACACAGTCCTGCACACAGTCCTGCACACAGTCCTGCACACAGTCCTGCACACAGTCCTGCACACAGTCCTGCACACAGTCCTGCACACAGTCCTGCCCACAGTCCTGCACACAGTCCTGCACACAGTCCTGCACACAGTCCTGCTCACAGTCCTGCTCACAGTCCTGCACACAGTCCTGCACACAGTCCTGCACACAGTCCTGCCCACAGTCCTGCACACAGTCCTGCACACAGTCCTGCCACAGTCCTGCCCACAGTCCTGCCCACAGTCCTGCACACAGTCCTGCACACAGTCCTGCACACAGTCCTGCACACAGTCCTGCACACAGTCCTGCTCACAGTCCTGCACACAGTCCTGCCCACAGTCCTGCACACAGTCCTGCACACAGTCCTGCCCACAGTCCTGCTCACAGTCCTGCCACAGTCCTGCACACAGTCCTGCCCACAGTCCTGCCCACAGTCCTGCACACAGTCCTGCCCACAGTCCTGCCCACAGTCCTGCCCACAGTCCTGCACACAGTCCTGCCCACAGTCCTGCACACAGTCCTGCCCACAGTCCTGCACACAGTCCTGCACACAGTCCTGCCCACAGTCCTGCACACAGTCCTGCCCACAGTCCTGCACACAGTCCTGCACACAGTCCTGCACACAGTCCTGCCCACAGTCCTGCCCACAGTCCTGCACACAGTCCTGCCCACATTCCTGCACACAGTCCTGCTCACAGTCCTGCCCACAGTCCTGCCCACAGTCCTGCCCACAGTCCTGCACACAGTCCTGCACACAGTCCTGCACACAGTCCTGCCCACAGTCCTGCACACAGTCCTGCTCACAGTCCTGCACACAGTCCTGCACACAGTCCTGCACACAGTCCTGCACACAGTCCTGCACACAGTCCTGCACACAGTCCTGCCCACAGTCCTGCACACAGTCTGCACACAGTCCTGCTCACAGTCCTGCCACAGTCCTGCCACAGTCCTGCACACAGTCCTGCACACAGTCCTGCCCACAGTCCTGCTCACAGTCCTGCCCACAGTCCTGCACACAGTCCTGCCCACAGTCCTGCCCACAGTCCTGCCCACAGTCCTGCACACAGTCCTGCCCACAGTCCTGCCACAGTCCTGCCCACAGTCCTGCACACAGTCCTGCACACAGTCCTGCTCACAGTCCTGCACACAGTCCTGCTCACAGTCCTGCCCACAGTCCTGCACACAGTCCTGCACACAGTCCTGCACACAGTCCTGCCACAGTCCTGCTCACAGTCCTGCACACAGTCCTGCACACAGTCCTGCTCACAGTCCTGCACACAGTCCTGCACACAGTCCTGCACACAGTCCTGCTCACAGTCCTGCACACAGTCCTGCACACAGTCCTGCCCACAGTCCGCACACAGTCCTGCACACAGTCCTGCCCACAGTCCTGCTCACAGTTCCGGCCCGCACAGTCCTGCCACGGTCCTGCTCACAGGTCCTGCTGGTGTGCCATCACAGTCCTGTCCAGTTCTGCACACAGTCCTGTCACAGTCTAGTGAGTGCACAGTCCTGCCACAGTCTGCACACAAGTCCTGCTCACAGTCCTGCACACAGTCCTGACACAGTCTTTTAAACAGCTCCATGTTTAAAAACGAGGGGTGTGGCAGGACTGTGTGCGGACTGTGTGCAGGACTGTGTGCAGGTACTGTTCTGGGAGCAGGACTGTGAGCAGGACTGTGAGCAGGGACTGGGAGGACTGTGAGCAGGACTGTGAGAGGACTGTGATGCAGGACTGTGGGCCGGACGTGGGCGGACAGTGGGGGAACTGTGAGCAGGACTTGGCAGGACTGTGCAGGACTGTGTGCAGGACTGTGGCGAAGGACTGAGCAGGACTCGTTGAGCAGGACTGTGAGCAGGACTCGCTGTGGCAGAGCTGTGGTGCCATGAAGGAACTGTGGGCAGGAATGTGGGCAGGACTGGGTGGCTAAGGAACCTGCGTGTGCAGGACTGTGAGCAGGGGAATGTGTGTAGGACTGTGTGCAGGACTGTGTGCAGGACTGTGTGCAGGACTGTGGGCAGGACTGTGAGCAGGACTGTGAGCAGGACTGTGAGCAGGACTGTGAGCAGGACTGTGAGCAGGACTGTGGGCAGGACTGTGGGCAGGACTGTGGCAGGACTGTGAGCAGGACTGTGGGCAGGACTGTGGGCAGGACTGTGGGCAGGACTGTGGCAGGACTGTGGGCAGGACTGTGAGCAGGACTGTGGGCAGGACTGTGGGCAGGACTGTGTGCAGGACTGTGAGCAGGACTGTGTGCAGGACTGTGAGCAGGACTGTGTGCAGGACTGTGTGCAGGACTGTGAGCAGGACTGTGTGCAGGACTGTGTGCAGGACTGTGTGCAGGACTGTGTGCAGGACTGTGGGCAGGACTGTGTGCAGGACTGTGTGCAGGACTGTGAGCAGGACTGTGTGCAGGACTGTGTGCAGGACTGTGTGCAGGACTGTGTGCAGGACTGTGGGCAGGACTGTGTGCAGGACTGTGGGCAGGACTGTGAGCAGGACTGTGGGCAGGACTGTGGGCAGGACTGTGTGCAGGACTGTGTGCAGGACTGTGGGCAGGACTGTGGGCAGGACTGTGGGCAGGACTGTGTGCAGGACTGTGAGCAGGACTGTGTGCAGGACTGTGGGCAGGACTGTGTGCAGGACTGTGTGCAGGACTGTGGGCAGGACTGTGGGCAGGACTGTGTGCAGGACTGTGGGCAGCACTGTGGGCAGGACTGTGGGCAGGACTGTGAGCAGGACTGTGGCAGGACTGTGGGCAGGACTGTGTGCAGGACTGTGTGCAGGACTGTGTGCAGGACTGTGTGCAGGACTGTGGCCAGGACTGTGGGCAGGACTGTGTGCAGGACTGTGTGCAGGACTGTGAGCAGGACTGTGTGCAGGACTGTGTGCAGGACTGTGGGCAGGACTGTGTGCAGGACTGTGTGCAGGACTGTGTGCAGGACTGTGTGCAGGACTGTGAGCAGGACTGTGAGCAGGACTGTGTGCAGGACTGTGTGCAGGACTGTGTGCAGGACTGTGTGCAGGACTGTGTGCAGGACTGTGAGCAGGACTGTGAGCAGGACTGTGTGCAGGACTGTGTGCAGGACTGTGTGCAGGACTGTGTGCAGGACTGTGTGCAGGACTGTGTGCAGGACTGTGTGCAGGACTGTGTGCAGGACTGTGTGCAGGACTGTGTGCAGAACTGTGTGCAGGACTGTGTGCAGGACTGTGTGCAGGACTGTGTGCAGGACTGTGTGCAGAACTGTGTGAAGGACTGTGTGCAGGACTGTGAGCAGGACTGTGCAGGACTGTGTGCAGGACTGTGGGCAGGACAGTGTGCAGGACTGAGTGCACGACAGTGTGCAGGACAATGAGCAGGACTGAGTGCACGACAGTGTGCAGGACAATGAGCAGGACTGTGTGCAGGACTGTGTGCAAGACAGTGTGCAGGACTGTGTGCAGGACTGTGTGCAGGACTGTGAGCAGGACTGTGAGCAGGACTGTACTCACCTAGCTGTACTCACCTAGTTGTGCTTGCGGGGGTTGAGCTCTGGCTCTTTGGTCCCGCCTCTCAACCGTCAATCAACAGGTGTACAGTTTCCTGAGCCTATTGGGCTCTATCATATCTACACTTGAAACTGTGTATGGAGTCAGCCTCCACCACATCGCTTCCTAATGCATTCCATTTGTCAACCACTCTGACACTAAAAAAGTTCTTTCTAATATCTCTGTGGCTCATTTGGGCACTCAGTTTCCACCTGTGTCCCCTAGTGCGTGTGCCCCCTGTGTTAAACAGCCTGTCTTTATCAACCCTGTCGATTCCCCTGAGAATCTTGAATGTGGTGATCATGTCCCCCCTAACTCTTCTGTCTTCCAACGAAGTGAGGTTTAATTCCTGTGCATGACTGTGTGCATGACTATGTGCAGGACTGTGTGCAGGACTGTGTGCAGGACTGTGAGCAGGACTGTGAGCAGGAATGTGTGCAGGACTGTGTGCAGGACTGTGTGCAGGACTGTGTGCAGGACTGTGTGCAGGACTGTGAGCAGGACTGTGTGCAGGACTGTGTGCAGGACTGTGTGCAGGACTGTGAGCAGGACTGTGAACAGGAATGTGTGCAGGACTGTGAGCAGGACTGTGTGCAGGACTGTGCAGGACTGTGTGCAGGACTGTGTGCAGGACTGTGTGCAGGACTGTGAGCAGGACTGTGTGCAGGAATGTGTGCAGGACTGTGGGCAGGACTGTGGGCAGGACTGTGTGCAGGACTGTGTGCAGGACTGTGTGCAGGACTGTGTGCAGGACTGTGAGCAGGACTGTGTGCAGGACTGTGTGCAGGACTGTGTGCAGGACTGTGAGCAGGACTGTGTGCAGGACTGTGTGCAGGACTGTGTGCAGGACTGTGAGCAGGACTGTGTGCAGGACTGTGAGCAGGACTGTGTGCAGGACTGTGTGCAGGACTGTGTGCAGGACTGTGAGCAGGACTGTGTGCAGGACTGTGTGCAGGACTGTGTGCAGGACTGTGAGCAGGACAGTGTGCAGGACAGTGTGCAGGACAGTGTGCAGGACTGTGAGCAGGACAATGAGCAGGACTAAGAAGGATTTTGAGCAGAGCAGGATTGTATTTCCCAACCTAGGAAATACAGTCTACCCAGCTGTGACGATATCAACACCATCTGTGGTGTGAGGTGTAGCGATATCGACGGGAGGTGCCCTGTGGAGGAGCACCCTAACCCCAAGGCTTTTAGGTGTGGCAAGGTCAGCGCCATCTGTTGGGGGAGGTGTGGCAACATCAACAACTCATTTAGGAGATGGGTCGATGACAATGGCCTCTGGTGAGGGAGGTGACGGTATCAACACCATCTATTGCGTGCACCAGATCATATGTTCTGTTCCCCAGTGAAAGGCTGTCATCACATGTTATCTTTGTGTACTAACTGTCTTGCTAATACCTTTTAATGTCCGCAGAAGTGATAAGGAAAGTATCTTGGGCTCTACAAGTCACCTCACCCAGAGCAGTCCTGAACTCACAATTTGCTCCAGCAAGTACAAGTGGCCGCCGTCGGTAGATTTTTTTTTTTTCAGGGATATTCCTGCGCGGGCCCTAAGCCTCTGGCTGGCCCACTAAGTGTTGCTTGTTTCTAGTTTACTTGGGTGGAGTATGAGTATTTATTGCTCGTATGGTCGCTTTAGTAAGATGTTGCCATATGTGTTTAACAACTTCTTCTGCTCTGGTGAATTGAAGTTGAAACCTTAATGGGTTCGTAACTGTGCACTGTGTTAGATAATGTACCAGAGGTCTGTCGGGCATTTCTCCACAGTGTTGACATTTCCTCTCATCTTCCGGAACCTGTAAGCCTATTTCCCATGCACATGGGTATCCAAGCCTGATGCGATGTAAGTGTACTTCTGTTGCCCTGCTGCTCCCCTTCATTAACATAAGTGGTTCGTAGTTGGTTGAATTCCTGTACCAACCTGCAGATCGAGATGTTGCAACAGCTGAGGTGTGGTCACTGTACAACTTTTGCATTGCTCTGGTTCTAATTACTCGCTTAATCTGGGACAGACTCTGTGGTATGCAAATGTCTACAGTTCTTCTCTTAGTTGCAAGTTTTGCAGCTTCGTCTGCAATGTCATTCCCAACGATACCCACATGACTTGGCACCCAGTTGAGAAGGACCCGTCGGCCTTGACGTTGGAGTGTTTGCATTAATGATAGGACAGTTGTGATCAGATGTATGTTATCACATATGCGGTCTTGTTGCAAGGTTTCAATGGCGGTTCTCGAATCTGTATGTATGATAACATGTTGTCGGTGTTGAGCAAGAGTATGTTTCAAAAGCCTTTTGAATGGCCAGCATCTCTGTTTGTAAAGTCGAACACCCATTTGAGAGCCTCCAACTATGTACAGAGTTTCCTGCTTTAACTGCAGCTCCGGTTTCGTGTCCCTGCTGGTCTACTGATCCATCGGTGAAGTATGTGAAGCTATCGGATGCCATGTTTGCTTCTATATGCATCTGTGCAATGTTACGTAGCAGAAGAGGATGTGTCTGGTTCTTTTTCCCTACAATAACCATAATCTTAAAGTCTGCTGGCGGAGATTCCCAAGGGGCTTGCATAACAAAGTCTGCATGTAGTTCGTCGACACCCTTCTCAGTGACTGTGTTTGTTATATCGAACGTATTGATGGTGTTTATCGCACAATGGGTCCACCTGGTGCTATTGGAGGCTCGTCTGTCCAGAGTTAGTGCTCCAGTGATGATATCATTAAGTGAACTGATTCTAGGTCTAGTCAATATCTTGGTGAGCATGAACGCAGCGATCCCTTTTACCCTTATTTCAAGCGACGTTAGCCTGGTTTCCAGTCTTAGGTTCAGTATTTTAGTCCATCTGGGAGCTCCTGTTATGATTCGCAATGCATCGTTTTGAAGAACCTCAACATTCGCCCACTGGCCAGGAGAAAGAGTGAGTAAGGCAGGCGCCGCATAATCAATTAGGGAACGAACGGCGTGTATGTAAAACATTCTTAACACTTTGTGTCCCGCTCCTAGACGGGGCCTGTGATTGCTCTCATTATATTTAGTCGTGATTTTACTTTCTCCTTTAGATATTGAATTTGCTTGTTGAACGTCATGTTAAAATCTATCCACACTCCGAGATATTGATATTGTGTAACCCACTGAAGGTTAATGTCTTGAATGCGTAGGTGCCTGTCTGGAGTGTTGCCGCCTAGTCTCATTGCCTTAGACTTCTGTGCAGATATTTTTAGCCCTAAAACGCTGCATTCAGATGTTACTTTATCTAATGCACCTTGTGCTTTATGGAGAAGTGAAGGACCTGTAATGACTAATGCTAGATCGTCAGCATAGCTTAGCAATTTAACCCCTTCTGTAAATGTCATGGCAACAAGTTTCTCCATAAGGATGTTAAAAAGACTAGGACTGAGGACTCCTCCTTGTGGAGTCCCATTCTCATGCAAGCGGTAGCCCGACACTTGTCCTTGCAACTTTACTCTGGCATACCTGTGACTTAGGTAATCTTGAATCCATGCTAGCATTTTTCCCTTTACACCTTTTGTAACTAAGGTGTGTAAAATTGCTTGCGGGCTCGCAAGTTCGAATGCTTTTTCTAGGTCAAGGAAGATCACTATAGCTGGACCCGAGTTAACTGTTCCTAGTAATGTGGCTATGCAGTTGGAAGTACCCACGCCTCTAGTGAAGCCAAATATGTGTTTATGCAGGTCTCCAGTCTTCCACAGTAGCCTATTTAAGACCATCCGTTCTGCAGTTTTACTAATGCATGATGTTAATGAAATGGGTCTGTAATTGCCAGGTTCTTTCGGCTTAGGAATCGGAATGATGTCTGCTTTCTTCCAAGAGGTCGGTAGTTTGCCTTGCTGCCAAGATGCGTTGATGACGTCCAATATTCCTTGTTCTCCAGCAGGACCTGCATGTGCGATCATTGAGTATGTAATGGTATCAGCACCTGGTGCAGTGTCCTTACCACCTTTTTTGGCTCTGATTAGTTCTTGTGTGGTGAAGGGACAGTCACATTCGTCATTTATAGCTATACTCGCATGAATGACTGTCAACCTCTCTTGTGTTAATTGTTCTTGCTGCCTGCGGACCACAGCAGGAAGCTGATATGAAGCTGTTCGTTCTGCAAATTGGAGGGCAAGTCTCTCAGCCTCCTGCAATGGTTGAATACATGCCTGTGGTCGGGCCGGTCGACCTGATATAGTTTTAATCTGACCCCATATCTTGCCAAGACTACTATGTTCGTTCAGAGTTTGACACCACTCAGACCATCTTGCCTCCTTTACTTCTCTAGAAACGCGTCTTGCTTCAGATACCACCGCTCTTAGCAGAGTTCTTCCTTCTGGTGTGGGGTTTCTCTTCAGATGTTTTCTGAAGATGTTGACTCTGTGGTTCTGTTCTTTAACTTCACTACTATAGAACCAATAGTTCCTCCGTGGTGTGTTTCCTGTGATAATGACTGGAATAGCTTTGTTTGCAGCAGCTGCAATGGCTTCCTGCAGATTGGTCTCGTGTATGTTCAAATCCGCAGGTGGCGTGTATGTTGCAAACCAATTTTCAAGTTCTTCTTGGTATATATTCCAATTGGCCTTACTTAAATTCCACCTAGGTTGTGCAGGTGGTGTAGGAGGTCGTTCTATGTTTAGTGTTGTGACAGTAGCATAGTGGTCACTGGTGATCACCGGGTCTACTTCCCACTTCGCCCGATGCTTGAGTGCTGTTGAGATTAACGTAAGATCAAGGGACCCTCCTAGAATGTGAGTGGGTTCCCCAGTGTTGAGAAGTGTAATTTCAGGTACATCTCGCAGAGCTGCAGCTAAATGGCGCCCATCAGCATTGGCTGGCCCAGTCGCACCTAACTCTCGATGATGAGCATTAAAATCCCCAGCAATAATTACATTTTCCTGCGTGGCCAAGGCAAGCGCCGCCTCTGCTTCTAGTTTACGTCTAGGGGGCTTGTAAACGTTGTATATGAGGAGCTCAATATTAGCCATATCCACTGTTACCGCTAATACCTCTACTCCATCCCCACATGAAACTGGGTCTATTTTCTTGCTGGGTATGGTGTTCCTGACTAGGGTCATTAAGCCTCTTTGTCTCCCCTGCTCATACGGCATAACATAGTGCTGATATCCAGCTAATCTGAAGGATTTCGTGGCTGGGAAAAGAGTTTCTTCCAAAACGATTATATCTGCTTTCGTGCTGATTGCAGCCTCCCGAAGTGTGTGGTTTTTATTTCCAAGACCTTGTATGTTCCACTGCAGTATTCGTAATGGCCAGACGACGGTTTCGGTTGGTGTTGCCTGTTCTAGGAGAACTCCTCTTCGGGATCGACCTCTATTCTCCACCTCGCAAGTCGTGTCGCTGCAAATCGGACTGCATTGATCGGCCGTGGTCATCCCCGGCATTGTTGGAATCCGTGCATAACTGTGGTCCATTACTGTGTTGTTGGTATTGCCGCATGTCGGACTGCATTGATTGGTCGTGGCCGTTTCTGGTGTGTTGGAACCTGTGCATCTCTGCTGTCCAATACGTCTGTGTTGGTGTTGATGCATATCAGATGCATGGGCTGTTGTTTCTGTCACTTGTGTGGAAGATTCTGTGATCTGGTGGTGGTCACTGCCACTTCCAGTTGCGTTTGTTAAATGTCGATGATCTGGGTCTTGGACTACCCGACTGTTGTCGGAAGTCAGTATGTCCAGGATGATGTTTGCCTCCACAATTTGGACATTGGCCGTAGTGGCCTGGTTGCCTGTGCTTGGCTATGCAGTCTGCGGTTGGATGTCTCAGGCNGATGTAGTGTTGGGGAGGACTTCTGACTGGTAAGACCCAACCACAAGAACATGGAGGGACTGACCAATTCCATCACTGGCTGAGGGAAACGACCTAAAAAGCCATGAATTATGGAACACAGGAGCTGGCAAAACGAGCCACATCCCCACTATAGTAGTAGCATCAAAGGGCTAGCAGGAACCATGAGCAGAATCAGCCTTCTTGTGATGCATAGCTGTGATGTCAAGCGGAGGAACTCGCATCAGGAAGCACATCGGCACTAGAATGGACCAATCTGAGGACCTACCTCAATCAACAGCAGGTGAGGTTCCACTTTGTCAGACTGCTTCTGAGCTGGGGTAAGAGCCCCAAGAAAACAAGAAATGATCAGTAGGATAGCAAGTGAAAGCCACTGCAGACAAAACCTGTGCAACATCAGGAAAGAGGAGAGGTGAAAAAGAGACCAAGCCAGGTCTAATGAACAAGCCAATACTGCCTGTCAACACAAGAGACAGGCTGAATAAAATGCTGCCAATGCCTCCCGAAGGAGATGCAGAGACTGAAACATGCAAGCCTGCCACCAAGTGCAAATGCACCCTATGGTCCTCTGCAATAGAGGTCCTGGTCAGTGCAAGCAGCTGTGAATGGAACTGACACAAGCCCACACTGATCCGAGGAACCCATCAGGGTAGGATGGTGCCATGGCACCAAACCCTGAAAACCCCAAAATCTGGCACCCTTGGAGTGCCAGAGCAAACAGGCAGTTCCCAAGAGAAGCTACAGAAGCTCCACCCAGGAAGACATGAAAGATGTAACTCGCTTCCTGCCAATCAAGCGAATGGGCCTAATAGAACCCCTGCCGAGCCCCGAAGGTAAAGAGAGAGTTGTCAGCCAGCCAGGATGAACCCGAGACCTCACACTGCAGCCAATAAACCAAAACAGACCTATAAACAAAAGTAGCCATGTCTGAGCAAATCCATAGGAGTTGTGGTGAGAGTTCGAACCTATGAGCTGGGTGTTCCCAGGCACACGCTCTAGACAACTATGCCGCAACATGGTCAAAAGAACTGACCATGTCATGGCATAGGAAAAAGCTCAAAATAGAGCATGTGCCAGGGAAAACCCAGTGCATGGGTTCGAACCCTCATTATGGCTACTATGGATTTTCTTACTGATGCGTCACGATAGTGTGATTACTCTCCGTGTATTGAAAGAGGAGCATCAGAGGTAGAACATTCCTAGATGACAGAGCAAGAGTGCATTTGTGAAACTCTGGTTTGGCTTCAGTGGAAGCCTTAGAAATCCTAGAAGGTGCAGTAGTACCCCAGGTTGCAATCCTTATGACCATGTCGTGGCCTAGTTGTCTAGAGCGTGTGCCAGGAAACATTCAGCACATAGATTCGAACCCTCAACATGTCTCTTACGGATTTGCTCATTGATGCATCAAGATAAACACAGAGTAATCACACTTATTAGGAATTTTTTCTGATAAGACAACTAGTATGATTTATCCATCTAGATAGTGTGATTACCCTCTGTGATTCATCAATGCAGGATGATGAAAACTTCCAGAAATATGATAACTCCGAGACACAGAACAGGATTTGGAATCAAATACGAGGGGAAGCAGTTGAGCATTCATATTTATACACAGAAGAGGATAAGAGAAATTCTTCACTTGAAGCAAAAGACCCTCTGCAGAGGGGATTAAACTTCATGAAAGGTTGAAGGGCACTCACGGGCCCTCCTCAGGCTTCCCCAGGCTTTTCCTCAGCCCCAGAAGTGTGCCATCAAGACTCCAGGGAAGAGCCAAAATCCTCACTTAACATATGCAATAGAAAAGCATCCTTCCAAGGAGTAGATTCTGAGCAGGGCAGTGGTTGTGAAGGCAAATGCACCAAAATCCCTGCATCAATGAGAATGCGACCACCCCCAGAAAAGGTCAAGTTACATCCCAAGCTAAACCCTCACCCGACTCAGAAACCCTCAAACAATTTAGAGCTGGAACAGGAGAGGCATCACACGTACGGCAATTGAAAATAGGCTTGCCAATTATCATGTTGCGAAATATCAACTAGCCGAAACTTTGCTACGTGATTCGCTCACTGGCCACCAGAGGGCCAGGACGTGCTCGTTTGCCCTGCCAGTTGTCGCCTGGTGCTGAGTGGAGGCGGGTGTGGATTGTGGTGTGGTGCGTCCACTGGCCGGAGGGCCCGGCTGGTGGTATGGTGGTTGGTGGTGTGCCCCGCGTACGGCGGGTGGACACGGTGTCCCTTGAATTCTCGGGGGATGTGGACTGGGCGCTTGTGGAAGTTGCTGTCGTCGATGTGCTTCAAGTGGATGTCCAGGATTTGATAGGACTGGAAAAGCTTTCCCCTACGCGGGTGGCGATGGCCTTCTGCAGGAGCTCGCTGTACAAGGAATTTGTGGCGCGTTGGGCCGGCCACTCGGTTCAAGTTTCCGACACGGCTGTGTTTGTGGCCATTTCGAATCCCTGGGGGGCCGTGCAGTACGTGAGTGTGCATGGCGTACCAGTGACGTTATCTGAGGTCGAGCTGCGGGTTGTGTTTGAAAAGTATGAAATGGTGCAGTTTCATCGCTTCAACCATCTGCGTACGGGTCGGCTGAGCGGGCTGCGTACGGGCACTCGTACGCTAGGTATGAAGATTACGTCGCCTGTACCGTCTCGTCTTCTGTATCGTGGGCTCTCGCTCAGGGTGTTTTATCAGGGCCAGACTCGAACTTGTTTCCGGTGTGGTGCTGAGGGCCATGTGGCGGCCAGCTGTGATGTTCCTCGAGCTGAGGAGCATCACAGTTATGTTACAATTCCATTTCAATATTTCTGATTGCAATGATAAATTGAATTTTCATAGATTTTCATTGATTTTCATTTTGATTTATTTATTGTGTGAATTGCATTGCAATTGAGCTTTGTTGTTTACCATACTGTTCATTTCGTGAGTATTGTTATTTTTTTATTATTTAATCTATATGAATAAAATGGAAATGTTCGTTTGTTCAAAATCGCTAATTTCCGAAAGTTCTTCGCCGATTGCTTTGAAATTTTAACACAATGTTCCATTTGTATCCGGCCAGGTTTTTATATACATACTATATAGATGTAACGTCTGGGACGGTAAAAAACATCCTTTTACTGAAAAACTGTGTTTTTCATGTGAGGGAAATCTTCGAATTCTCTTTACCGATTGGTTTGAAATTTTGACACAACGTTGCAATCGAATAGGAGCATCTTCTTATATATCTACTATATACATGCTTCACCTGTGACAAGAAAAAACATGTTTTTTTAAAAACAGCACCATCTGTTGGACGTAAGAGCAACACACGCTGTACTCTCCGACAGTTCTTCACCGATTGCTTTGAAATTTTGACACAAAGTTGCATTCGAATAAGCGCTTCTTTTTATATACCTACTATATAGATGCCACCCCTTGTGACAGGTAAAAAACGTTCGTTTTGAAAGACAGCGCCATCTGTTACACATAATAGCAATATTCACGCCCGTAAATTACACATAATAGCAATATTCACGCCCATAAATAAATATTCACGTAAATATGTCCCGAATTTCATTTAAATGTTTGTTTGCATTGAAAATTTTATTTTCATAGATTTCAATTTTTTTTATTGAATTTCTTTGTGTGACATTGTGTTGGAACTGAGCTGTGTTGTTTACAATACCGTTAATCTATATTAATAAAAATGAATATGTTCGTTTGTTTAAAATGGCTCGTCTCCGAAAGTTCTTCACCGATTGCTTTGAAATTTTCACACAATGTTCCCTTTGCATCTGGCCAAATTATAATATATACACTATATAGATATCATATCTGTGACGGTAAAAAACACGTTTTTTTCTGAAAAACTGTGTTTTTCATGTGATTTTCCATGTGAAAGAAATCTTTGAATCCTCTTTACCGATTGTTTTGAAATTTTAACAGAACGTTGCATTCAAACAGGGGCGTCTTTTCATATATCTACTATATACATGCCTCACCTGTGACAGGAAAAACATGCTTTTTTTGAAAAACAGCGCCATCTGTTAGACGTAATGGCAACACGTGCTGTAATCTTATGAAGTTCTTCACCGATTGCTTTGAAATTCTGATACAATGTTGCATTCAAATAGGTGCGTCTTTTTTTGTACCTACTATATAGATGCCATACATGTGATAGACAAAAATATGCGTTTTTGAAAAGCAGTGCCATCTGTTGCATATAATGGCAACATTCATGCTATACTAAATATGTCATGAATTCCATTTCAATGTTTCTGATTGCATTGATAAATTTTAGTTTCATAGATTATGATTTATTTTATTTTTTATTGAGTTATTTTGTGTGACATTGTGTTGGAATTGAGCTGTGTTGTTTACCATACTCTTCATTTCGTATGAGAATAGATCCGGCACCTTTGACAGTTAAAACTATGCTTTTCTTGACAAACAGCGCCATCTGTTGCATGTAAGAGCAACACACATGCTATACTAAATATGTTACAATTCCATTTCAGTGTTTCTGATTGCATTGATAAATTTAATTTTCATACATTTTGATTGACTTTCATTTTGATTTAATTATTTTGTGTGAATTGCGTTGGAATTGAGCTTTGTTATTTACCATACAGTTCATTTCCTGAGTATAGGTAATTTTTTATTCTTTAATCTATATAAATAAAAATGGAAATGTTTGTTTGTTCAAAATTGTTAATCTCCAAAAGTTTTACACTGAATTATTTGCAATTTTCACACAATGTTCCATTCGCATCCGGCCAGGTTTTTATATATACAAAATATATAGATATCACGTCTGTGGCGGTAAAAAAAAAATGCTTTTTCTGAAAAACTGTGTTTTTCAAGATTTTTGAAGGAAATCATCGAAACCTCTTTACCGATTGCTTTGAAATTTTGTCACAACGTTGCACTCGAATAGGCGCGTATTTTGAAATACCTAGTATATACATGCCTCACCTGTGTTAGGAAAAAATATTTTCTTTTTAAAACAGTACTATCTGTTGGACGTAAGAGCAACACATGCTGTATTCTCCGAAAGTTCTACACCGATTGCTTGGAAATTTTGACACAACGTTGCATTCGAATTGGCGCGTCTTTTTGTATACCTAATATATAGATGCCACACAGGTAAAAACATGCGTTTTTGAAAAACAGTGCCGTCTGTTGCACATAATGGCAACATGCACGCAATACTAAACATGTCATGAATTCCATTTCAATGTTTCCGAGTGCATTGATAAATTTTATTTTCATAGATTTCGATTTACTTTATTTTTTGTTGAATTATTTTGATTTACATTGTGTTGGAATTGAATTATGTTGTTTACCATACCGTTCATTTTGTAAGTATAAGTATACATCCCACACCTGTGACAGGTAAAACAATGCTTTTCTTGACAAACTGCGCCATCTGTTGCCTGTAAGAGCAACACAAATGCTTACTAAATATGTTCTTTTTTTTTTTTAGCAGGGATATTCCTGAGCGGGCCCTAAGCCTCTGGCTGGCCCACTAAGTGTCGCTTGTTTCTAGTTTACTTGGGCGGAGTATGAGTATTTATTACTCGTATGGACGCTTTGGTAAGATGTTGCCATATGTGTTTAACAACTTCTTCTGCTCTGTTGAATTGAAGTTGAAATCTTAATGGGCTTGTAACTGTGCACTGTGTTAGATAATGTTCCAGAGGTCTGTCGGGCATTTCTCCACAGTGTTGACATTTCCTCTCATCTTTGGGAACCTGTAAGCCTATTCCCCATGCACATGGGTATCCAAGCCTGATGCGATGTAAGTGTACTTCTGTTGCCATACTGCTCCCCTTCATTAACATGTGTGTGGCTCGTAGTTGATTGAATTCCTGTACCAACCCGCAGATCGAGATGTTGCAACAGCTGAGTTGTGGTCACTGTACAACTTTTGCATTGCTCTGTTTCTAATTACTCGCTTAATCTGTGACAGACTCTGTGGTATGCAAATGTCTACAGTTCTTCTCTTAGTTGCAAGTTTTGCAGCGTCGTCTGCAATGTCATTTCCTATGATTCCCACATGACTTGGCACCCAGTTGAGAAGGACCCGTCGGCCTTGTCGTTGGAGTGTTTGCATGAATGATAGGACGGTTGTGATCAGATGTTATCACATATGCGGTCTTGTTGCAAGGTTTCAATGGCGGTTCTCGAATCTGTATGTATGATAACATGTTGTCGGTGTTGAGCAAGAGCATGTTCCAAAGCCTTTTGAATGGCTAGCATCTCTGTTTGTTAAGTCGAACACCCATTTGAGAGCCTCCAACTATGTACAGAGTTTCCTGCTTTAACTGCAGCTCCGGTTTCTTGTCCCTGCTGGTCTACTGATCCATCGGTGAAGTATGTGAAGCTATCGGATGCCATGTTTACTTCTATATGCATCTGTGTAATGTTACGTAGCAGAAGAGGATTTGTCTGGTTCTTTTTCCCTGCAATAACCATAATCTTAAAGTCTGCTGGCGGAGATTCCCAAGGGGCCTGCATAACAAAGTCTGCATGTATTTCGTCGACACCCTTCTCAGTGACTGTGTTTGTTATATCGAATGTATTGATGGTGTTTATCGCACAATGGGTCCACTTGGTGCTATTGGAGGCTCTTCTGTCCAGAGTTAGTGCTCCAGTGATATCTTTAAGTGAACTGATTCTAGGTCTAGTCAATATCTTGGTGAGCATGCACGCAGCGATCCCTTTTACCCTTATTTCAAGCGACGTTAGCCTGTTTCCAGTCTTAGGTTCAGTATTTTAGTCCATCTGGGAGCTCCTGTTATGATTCGCAATGCATCGTTTTGAAGAACCTCAACGTTTGCCCACTGGCCAGGAGAAAGAGTGAGTAAGGCAGGCGCTGCATAATCAATTAGGGAACGAACGGCGTGTACGTAAAACATCCTTAACACTTTGTGTCCCGCTCCTAGACGGGGTCCTGTGATTGCTCTCATTATATTTAGTCGTGATTTTACTTTCTCCTTTAGATATTGAATTTGCTTGTTGAACGTCATGTTAAAATCTATCCACACTCCGAGATATTGATATTGTGTAACCCACTGAAGATTAATGTCTTGAATGCGTAGGTGCCTGTCTGGAGTGTGGCCGCCTAGTCTCATTGCCTTAGACTTCTGTGCAGATATTTTTAGCCCTAAAACGCTGCATTCAGATGTTACTTTATCTAATGCACCTTGTGCTTTATTGAGAAGTGAAGGACCTGTAATGACTAATGCTAGATCGTCAGCATAGCTTAGCAATTTAACCCCTTCTGTAAATGTCATGGCAACAAGTTTTTCCATAAGGATGTTAAAAAGACTAGGACTGAGGACTCCTCCTTGTGGAGTCCCATTCTCATGCAAGCGGTAGTCCGACACTTGTCCTTGCAACTTTACTCTGGCATACCTGTGACTTAGGTAATCTTGAATCCATGCTAGCATTTTTCCCTTTACACCTTTTTTAACTAAGGTGTGTAAAATTGCTTGCGGGCTTGCAAGTTCGAATGCTTTTTCTAGATCAAGGAAGATCACTATAGCTGGACCTGAGTTAACTGTTCCTAGTAATGTGGCTATGCAGTTGGCAGTACCCACGCCTCTAGTGAAGCCAAATATGTGTTTATGCAGGTCTCCAGTCTTCCACAGTAGCCTATTTA
Organism: Procambarus virginalis; assembly: GCA_020271785.1. Taxonomy (NCBI): domain Eukaryota; kingdom Metazoa; phylum Arthropoda; class Malacostraca; order Decapoda; family Cambaridae; genus Procambarus; species Procambarus virginalis. The sequence goes on from WNGS01005641.1 coordinate 13,622,228, forward strand.
AGACCATCCGTTCTGCAGTTTTACTAATGCATGATGTTAATGAAATGGGTCTGTAATTGCCAGGTTCTTTCGGCTTAGGAATCGGTATGATGTCTGCTTGCTTTAAAGAGGTTGGTAGTTTGCCTTGCTGCCAAGATGCGTTGATGACGGCCAATATTCCTTGTTCTCCAGCAGGACCTGCATGTGCGATCATTGAGTATGTAACGGTATCAGCACCTGGTGCAGTGTCCTTTTCACTTTTTTTGGCTCTGATTAGTTCTTGTGTGGTGAAGGGACAGTCACATTCGTCATTTATAGCTATACTTGCATGAATGACTGTCAACCTCTCTTGTGTTAATTGCTTTTGCTGCCTGCGGACCACAGCAGGAAGCTGATATGAAGCTGTTCGTTCTGCAAATTGGAGGGCAAGTCTCTCGGCCTCCTGCAATGGGTGAATACATGCCTGTGGTCGGGCTGGTCGACCTGATATAGTTTTAATCTGACCCCATATCTTGCCAAGACTACTATGTTCGTTCAGAGTTTGACACCACTCAAACCATCTTGCCTCCTTTACTTCTCTAGAAACGCGTTTTGCTTCAGACACCACCGCTCTTAGCAGAGTTCTTCCTTCCGGTGTGGTGTTTCTCTTCAGATGTTTTCTGAAGATGTTGACTCTGTGGTTCTGTTCTTTAACTTCACTACTATAGAACCAATAGTTCCTCCGTGTTGTGTTTCCTGTGATAATGACTGGAATAGCTTCGTTTGCACCAGCTGCAATGGCGTCCTGCAGATTGGTCTCGTGTATGTTCAAATCCGTAGGTGGCGTGTATGTTGCAAACCAATTTTCAAGTTCTTCTTGGTATATATTCCAATTGGCCTTTCTTAAATTCCACCTAGGTTGTGCAGGTGGTGTAGGAGGTCGTTCTATGTTTAGTGTTGTGACAGTAGCATAGTGGTCACTGGTGATCACCGGGTCTACTTCCCACGTCGCCCGATGCTTGAGTGCTGTTGAGATTAATGTAAGATCAAGGGACCCTCCTAGAATGTGAGTGGGTTCCCCAGTGTTGAGAAGTGTAATTTCAGGTACATCTCGCAGAGCTGCAGCTAAATGGCGCCCATCAGCATTGGCTGGCCCAGTCGCACCTAACTCTCGATGATGAGCATTAAAATCCCCAGCAATAATTACATTTTCCGGTGTGGCCAAGGCAAGCGCCGCCTCTGCTTCTAGTTTACGTCTAGGGGGCTTGTAAACGTTGTATATGAGGAGCTCAAAATTAGCCATATCCACTGTTACCGCTAATACCTCTACGCCATCCCCACATGAAACTGGGTCTAGTTTCTTGCTGGGTATGGTGTTCCGGACTAGGGTCATTAAGCCTCTTTGTCTCCCCTGCTCATACGGCATAACATATTGCTGATATCCAGCTAATCTGAAGGATTTCGTGGCTGGGAAAAGTTTCTTCCAAAACGATTATATCTGCTTTCGTGCTGATTGCAGCCTCCCGAAGTGTGTGGTTTTTATTTCCAAGACCTTGTATGTTCCACTGCAGTATTCGTAACGGCCAGACGACGGTTTCGGTTGGTGTTGCCTGTTCTAGGAGATCTCCTCTTCGGGATCGACCTCTATATTCTCCACCTCGCAAGTCGCGTTGCCGCAAATCGGACTGCACTGACCGGCCGTGGTCATCCCTGGCATTGTTGGAATCCGTGCATATCTGTGGTCCATTACTGTGTTGTTGGTACTGCTGCATGTCGGACTGCATTGATTGGTTGTAGCCGGTTCTGGTGTTGTTGGAACCTGTGCATCTCTGCTGTCCAATACGTCTGTGTTGGTGTTGTTGCATATCAGACTGCATGGGCTGTTGTTGTCTGTCACTTGTGTTGTAGGATTCTGTTGATCGTGGGTGGTCACTGCCCTAAATATGCTACAATTCCATTTCAATGTTTCTGACTGCATTGATAAATTGAATTTTCATAGATTTTGATTTATTTTCATTTTGATTTATTTATTTTGCGTGAATTGCGTTGGAATTGAGCAGTGTTTTTACCATACCGTTCATTTCGTGGGTGTAGTTAATTTTTAATTTTTTAACATTTTCATATAATTTTTTAACTGTTTTTCTTATATTTCAGTGATGGGAACATCAGATCACTTGATGTTCCCAATTTTCTGATCTGAACATCATACTATTTGGGAAGGCATCGGGCGAGGGAGTGGGGAATGATGGGAATGACGAGGGGCCGGAAGTGAGAGATTGTGGGGAAGGACGAGATGACAAGGGAGGGGGTAATGGTGGGGAAGGACGGGGGAGTTTGGGATGGTGGGGACGAGGGGTTGGGGGAATGGAGAATGGTGGGGGCGAAAAAGGTACCGGGGAGTGGGACATAGTGGGAAGGAAAAGAGGATGGTGTAGTTGGGAATGGTTGGGAGGCCGAGGAGACAGATGAGGAGAGAATGGTGGGGAGGTCTGGGGGACAAGGATGGTTGCTGTGGCTCATCAACGCAAATGCTTTGCTGAGCCACAGCAACGCGTGGCCGGGTACTGCTAGTACATAAATCAAAATGGAAATGTTCGTCTGTTTAAAATCAATAATCTCCGAAAGTTCTTCACAGATTGTTTTGAAATTTTCACACAATGTTCCATTCGTATCCGGCGAGGTTTTTATATACATACTATATAGATATCATGTCTGTGACGGTAAAAAACATGTTTTTTATGAAAAACTTTGTTTTTCATGTGAGGGGAAATGTTCGAAACCTATTTACTGATTGTTTTGAAATTTTGACACAATGTCGCATTCTAATAGGCGCGTCGTTTTATATATCTACTATATACATGCCTCACCAGTGACAGGAAAAAAAACATGTTTTTTTTTTAAACAGTGCCATCTGTTGGATGTAAGAGCAAGACACGCTGTAATCTCCAAAACTTCTTCAACGATTTCTTTGAAATTTTGACACAACGTTGCATTCGAGTAGGCGCGTCTTTTTATATACCTATTATATAAATGGCACCCCTGTGACAGGTAAAAACATGCGTTTTTGGAAAATAGTGCCATCTGTTGCACATAAGACCAACATTCACGCTATACTAGGTATGTCACAAATTCCATTTCAATGTTTCCGATTGCATTGATAAATTTTATTTTCATAGATTTTGATTTATTTTTTTCTATTGAATTCTTTTGTGTGACATTGTGTTGGAATTGGGCTGTGTTGTTTACCATACCGTTCATTTCGTAAGTATATGTATAGATCCCACACCTTTGACAGGTAAAACTATGCTTTTTTTAAAAAAACAGAGCCATCTGTTGCTTGTAAGAGCCACACACATGCTGTACTAAATATGTTACAATTCCATTTCAATGTTTCTGATTGCATTGCTAAATTGAATTTTCATAGATTTTGATTTATTTTCATTTTGATTTAATTATTTTGTGTTAATTGCATTGGAATTGAGCTCCGTTGTTTACGATACTGTTCATTTCGTGAGTATAGTTAAGTTTTTTATTTTTTTCATGTTTCCAATCATTTATTAACTGTTTTTCTTATATTTCAGTGATGGGAACATCAAATCACTTGATGTTCACAATTTTCTGATGGGAACATCAGACCATTTGCGAAGGCATTGATCGAGGGAGTGGGGAATGGTGGGGATGACGAGGGGATGGAAGTGAGAGATGGTGGGGTGGAAGAGGGGACGAGGGAGGGGGTAATGGTGGGCAAGGACAAAGGGACAGGGAAGTTTGGGATGGTGAGGACGAGGGGATGGGGGAATGGAGAATGGTGGGTAGGACAAAGGGACAGGGAGTGGGGCATGGTGGGAAGAACCGCTCGACCAACATGACTGGCGGTTAAGGGATCCTGTATGCCGGCAGAGTGCTCTTGGCAGTGTGGGTTCGAGTCACTTCTGGGGTGTGAGTTTTCAGTTGCATATAGTCCTGGGGACCATTCAGGCTTGTTCTCGTTTGTGTTCCTCATGTATGCCCCAAAGAATGAGGTGATTTGATAAAATACCATGCCCAAGATTACCAACTGAGTGCCGGTGGGGGGATGGAAACAGCCTCGGCTACCATCCTCTTTTGTCCGGTCGTGTTGATCGAGCAGTTAAGGGATCCTGTACGCCAGCAGAGTGCTCCTGGCAGTATGGGTTTGAGTCACTCTGGGGTGTGAGTTTTCAGTTTTATATATTATATATATATATATATATATATATATATATATATATATATATATATATATATATATATATATTCAACTTTAGAACACTTTCATCAAGTCCCTGTTTAATATGGGAAGACACTGTGTCTATGCTTAATGCCCAACTTGCCTAAACACGCAAGAGAAGTTATTCAACTTTAGAACACTTTCCCACCAGGAGACTCGAACCCTAGCCAGCACAGAAGCCTTCCAGCAACTGGCATAACAGGTAACGGCTTAACCCACTGCACCACGCTCAGACCCTTAAAAGAGATGGTAATTTTGGGGTATTTCAACACGCCAAAGACTACCACCTCCCAAGAACACTGGAGCAAGTGAGGGGTCAATTTTACGTTTATTTCATCAAGTCCCCTGTTCATCAAGGCTTCTGTGCTGGCTAGGGTTCGAGTCTCCTGGTGGGAAAGTGTTCTAAAGTTGAATAACTTCTCTTGCGTGTTTAGGCAAGTTGGGCATATATATATATATATATATATATATATATATATATATATATATATATATATATATATATAATATATATTATATATAGTTTGTTATTGAACACAACATCTTTGTGACTATTCTTAGTTTCCTCTTGGATATTTTCCATTCTATGCAAATATCATACTATCTGGAGGGTGAAGAAACAAGATATCACTTAATCTTTCCATTTTTATTGTTCGACAATTCGTCAGCAATGTAACATCTCAGGAGTCAACATTCGCTGCCGGCGCCATAGCTAGCTGGCCGCACACGGATTTGTTCCCGGAAAACTCACGATTCTGTGCACCCATCAGCTCTATTCATCACAATTTTGTGAGGAACACTACATCTGTACTCCTAGACCCAGACAATATCTTGTTTTGAAGTAAACGATTCCGATTTCACCTACAATTGACGGTAAAGCAACGTTGTTGATTACCTGCTGTCCAGCTGACTGGTTTTCTGCGCAACCCAGTATGCAGGCGACCCAAACTCTCGTACTGCACTTTTTTTTTTAGGACCGTATCACTGACCAGGTCACTTAGAGTCCTACCCTGAAGGGCGAGGCGATATCCCGCGGGCATTGCCACAAGGGAGCACTTTAGAAGGTGTACTGAGCCTGACAGGGAAAGGTTGACCAAACAGCTCGTTTAGGTGTTAGGTATCCCTGATTCTACCTAGGGGAATCATTCTACGACCTCCGTTGGAGGGGAATGAATTTCTCCAGGCCTAGGAGTGTCTGGGGCATTAGGTAGGGCAGTGATTCGGTCCTAACTACGTGGAGAGAGTCATGGGGAAGGATAAGAGAAAGAGGAAATGTTGGCAGCTTTCAGACGAGGACGGACGGTGGACCGATGTGCATCAGGCACCGAAGAAAACTGCTCTCGAGGCTTCGCCACGTGCCTCTACCAGCAAGACAGCAGACGTAATGAACCTAGAGGGGGCAGCATCAGTCACACACCAGCCAGTGTCAGACAATGCTTCTCTGTCCACAACACAGCCACAGGACAACAGTATGAGACAGGAGAGGACACCACCAGTCTCACACCAGCCAGTGTTAGACACTGTACCTCTCTCCACAGCCCAGCCACAGGACAACAGTATGAGACAGGAGAGGACACCACCAGTCTCACACCAGACATCGCCAGCCTCTGCACATCTTCCAAAATTGAAGATAATGCAGACAGACCACTTTCCTACAGCATATGGAGTAGTCACGGCAATGGAAAAAGAACAACCAGAGCTCAAACTTTCCATTACAGTCAACCTGAAAGGAGAAATAATAATAGCACCACAAGACCAACAGACTGCAAATTACTTAGAAAAAGTACGGGTCCTGCAAGGGAAACCTGTATGCTTGGAAAAGCTGGACCCTTCGGAAAGATGCACACGAGTCGTGCTTTTGGGATACTCAATCGACTTTCCCCTGGATCCAGTATTCGAACACAAGCAAATCCTGAGTGCGGAACGATGCCGCACAAAAGTAGACAAGGCAGCGACACGTCAAGTTCTGGTGACCGTCATGGGACGTGTGCCAGAAACGTTCAGTCTTGGAAATTGGGGAACATACCGACAGAGACCATACGTCCCAGAGCCCATGCGCTGCTTCAGGTGTCAGAAATACGGCCACCATCAGTCAAGCTGCACCGGACAGGAGGGATGCGGAGTGTGCAGCCTGAGACATCCAACCAAAGACTGCATAGCCAAGCACAAGGCAAACCAGGCCACAACAGCCAAATGTCCAAATTGTGGAGGCAAACATCATGCCTGGAGCACAACCTGCTCTGCACGGAAATAAAAAGTTCAGACAGCTCAGGCCAGGATACACACACAGACCAGCACCACATACACCAACACCAACGTCTGGAACATTCGTGCACAGCCGCAACAGACACACGCACTCACAGAGCAAAATTTCCCGAATCTATTATTTCAAATCAGAAAATACACAAAAGTGCTGCAGAAATACAGCAAATGCAAAAGGGCAAAAAACAATTACTTTCATAATCGACACACCTGATATACAGTTTTACCGAGGTCCAGCTGAAAAACATCGTGAAGATCATAGCAGAGACCATTATCGATTGCCTACAGATGACGCAGAACGCCTCACAGCGACAGACTCAAGAAATCGCTTGTGTGATAATGGACAAGATCGTGCAGCAGACCACAGTTTCACAACAAATAGACAGTCTGAGACAAGACGAAGCACAAGAGGACAAACAACGCATCATGGACACACATCATGGACTTCCAACAACAGTCGGGTAGTCAAGACACCAGAACATCGACATTTACAAACGCAACTGCAAGAAGCAGCGACCACCCGAGATCAACAGAATCTTACAACACAAGTGACAGACAACAACAGCCCATGCAGTCTGATAAGCAACAACACCAACACAGACGTATTGAACAGCAGAGATGCACAGGTTCCAACAACACAAGAAACGGCCACGACCAATCAGTGCAGTCCGACATGCAGCAATACCAACAACACAGTGTTGAACCACAGTTACGCACAGATTACAACAATGCCGGGGATGACCACGGCCGATCACTGCAGTCCGATTTGCAGCGACACGACTTGCGAGGTGGAGAATATCGAGGTCGATCCCGAAGAGGAGTTCTACTAGAACAGGCAACGCCAACCGAAACCGTCGTCTGGCCGTTTCGAATACTGCAGTGGAACATACAAGGTCTTGGAAATAAAAACCACACACTTCGGGAGGCTGCAATCAGCACGAAAGCAGATATAATCGTTTTGGAAGAAACTCTTTTCCCAGCCACGAAATCCTTCAGATTAGCTGGATATCAGCACTATGTTATGCCGTATGAGCAGGGGAGACAAAGAGGATTAATGACCCTAGTCAGGAACACCATACCCAGCAAGAAAATAGACCCAGTTTCATGTGGGGATGGAGTAGAGGTATTAGCAGTAACAGTGGATATGGCTAATATTGAGCTCCTCATATACAACGTTTACAAGCCCCCTAGACGTAAACTAGAAGCAGAGGCGGCGCTTGCCTTGGCCACGCAGGAAAATGTAATTATTGCTGGAGATTTTAATGCTCATCATCGAGAGTTAGGTGCGACTTGGCCAGCCAATGCAGATGGGCGCCATTTAGCTGCAGTTCTGCGAGATGTACCTGAAATTACACTTCTCAACACTGGGGAACCCACTCACATTCTAGGAGGATCCCTTGATCTTACATTAATCTCAACAGCACTCAAGCATCGGGCGAAGTGTGAAGTAGCCCCGGTGATCACCAGTGACCACTATGCTACTGTCACAACACTAAACATAGAACGACCTCCTATACCACCTGCACAACCTAGGTGGAATTTAAGAAAGGCCAATTGGAATATATACCAAGAAGAACTTGAAAATTGGTTTGCAACATACACGCCACCTACGGATTTGAACATACACGAGACCAATCTGCAGGAAGCCATTGCAGCTGCTGCAAACAAAGCTATTCCAATCATTATCACAGGTGTGACGGTAAAGTGTTGGAGTATGGTGTTCGGCAGTCTTCCAATGGCAGATGTCAATGCCTGGTCACATACAAAAAAAAAAAAGAGACTGCTTGCCTGATTGTCTGTGGTAAGGTAAGGGAAGACACACAAAACACATAGAATAAACAATGAAATTTAATTACTCCAGAAAACAATTTTTTATAAAGACAATTCCTTGCCTTGGCAAAGTGCAAATATAGCAAGTGAAAAAACTAACATAAAAGTGAATAAGTAATGGTTTTACGTTAACAATAGTACAAAAATATAATACAAGTAATATAAATGGTGCTGGGAATATAAGCGCAAGCTAAGAACCGCTACTTGATACACGAGGTATATCAATTAGATGTTCACAGCCCAGAGCACAAGATATTCTGAGGAGGAAACTGCTGGCCGGCCCCGACGTTGACTCTACGAGGTGCGTGAGTGGTACAGAGCTGAAGTGGTGTGGTCTCGATTAGCCAATCAGAATGCAGGCAGGCCGACACTGGTAGTTGGCTAATTGTAGTGCAGGCGACGAGCCGGCGGTGAGGAGTGTGGGGGGTGCAGGAGTGGGGAGTATGCAGGTGTGTGTGCTGCCTTGACAAACGTTTTGCTACTGCCGAACGTTTCTTGAATGTAGCATGGGACGTGACTACTGTAAGGAAGAGCAGGCTCAATCTCTTGAAAGAGATTATCGCCACACAGGAAACACAACACGGAAGAACTATTGGTTCTATAGTAGTGAAGTTAAAGAACAGAACCGCAGAGTCAACATCTTTAGAAAACATCTAAAGAGAAACCCCACACCAGAAGGAAGAACTCTGCTATGAGCGGTGGTGTCTGAAGCAAGACGCGTTTCTAGAGAAGTAAAGGAGGCAAGATGGTTTGAGTGGTGTCAAACTCTGAACGAACATAGTAGTCTTGGCAAGATATGGGGTCAGATTAAAACTATATCAGGTCGACCAGCCCGACCGCAGGCATGTATTCAACCATTGCAGGAGCTGAGAGACTTGCCCTCTAATTTGCAGAAAGAACAGCTTCATATCAGCTTCCTGCTGTGGTCCGCAGGCAGCAAGAACAATTAAAACAAGAGAGGTTGACTGTCATTCATGCGAGTATAGCTATAAATGACGAATGTGACTGTCCCTTCACCACACAAGAACTAATCAGAGCCAAAAAAGGTGGTAAGGACACTGCACCAGGTGCTGATACCATTACATACTCAATGATCGCACATGCAGGTCCTGCTGGAGAACAAGGAATATTGGACGTCATCAACGCATCTTGGCAGCAAGGCAAACTACCAACCTCTTGGAAGAAAGCAGACATCATACCGATTCCTAAGCCGAAAGAACCTGGCAATTACAGACCCATTTCATTAACATCATGCATTAGTAAAACTGCAGAACGGATGGTCTTAAATAGGCTATTGTGGAAGACTGGAGACCTGCATAAACACATATTTGGCTTCACTAGAAGAGTAGGTACTGCCAACTGTATAGCTACATTACTAGGAACAGTTAACTCAGGTAAACCTAGCGTGATCTTCCTTGATCTAGAAAAAGCATTCGAACTTGCAAGCCCGCAAGCAATTTTACACACCTTAGTTCAAAAAGGTGTAAGGGGAAAAATGCTAGCATGGATTCAAGATTACCTAAGTCACAGGTATGCCAGAGTAAAGTTGCAAGGACAAGTGTCGAACTACCGCTTGCATGAGAATGGGACTCCACAAGGAGGAGTCCTCAGTCCTAGTCTTTTTAACATCCTTATGGAAAAACTAGTTACAATGACATTTACAGAAGGGGTTAAATTGCTAAGCTATGCTGACGATCTAGCATTAGTCATTACAGGTCCTTCACTTCTCAATAAAGCACAAGGTGCATTAGATAAAGTAACATGTGAATGTAGCGTTTTAGGGCAAAAAATATCTGCACAGAAGTCTAAGGCAATGAGACTAGGCGGCCACACTCCAGACAGGCGCCTACGCATTCAAGACATTAACCTTCAGTGGGTTACACAATATCAATATTTCGGAGTGTGGATAGATTTTAACATGACGTTCAACAAGCAAATTCAATATCTAAAGGAGAAAGTAAAATCACGACTAAATATAATGAGAGCAATCACAGGGCCCCGTCTAGGAGCGGGACACAAAGTGTTAAGAATGTTTTACATACACGCCGTTCGTTCCCTAATTGATTATGCAGCGCCTGCCTTACTCACTCTTTCTCCTGGCCAGTGGGCAAACGTCGAGGTTCTTCAAAACGATGCATTGCGAATCATAACGGGAGCTCCCAGATGGACTAAAATACTGAACCTAAGACTGGAAACCAAGCTAACGTCGATTGAAATAAGGGTAAAAGGAATCGCTGCGTGCATGCTTATCAAGATATTGACTAGACCTAGAATCAGTTCACTTAGATATAATCACTGGAGCACTAACTGTGGACAGAAGAGCCTCCAATAGCAACAGGTGGACCCATTCTGCGATAAACACCTTCAATAAATTCGATATAACAACACAGTCACTGAGAAGGGTGTCGACGAAATACATGCAGACTTTGTTATGCAAGCCCCTTGGGAATCTCCGCCAGCAGACTTTACGATTATGGTTATTGTAGGAAAAAAGAACCAGACAAATCCTCTTCTGCTACGTAACATTGCACAGATGCATATAGAAGCAAACATGGCATCCGACAGCTTCACATACTTCACCGATGGATCAGTAGACCAACAGGGACACGAAACCGGAGCTGCAGTTAAAGCAGGAAACTCTGTACATAGTTGGAGGCTCTCAAATGGGTGTTCGACTTTACAAACAGAGATGCTAGCCATTCAAAAGGCTTTGGAACATGCTCTTGCTCAACACCGACAACATGTTATCATACATACAGATTCGAGAACCGCCATTGAAACCTTGCAACAAGAACGCATATGTGATAACATACATCTGATCACAACTGTCATATCTTAAATGCAAACACTCAAACAACAAGGCCGACGGGTCCTTGTCAACTGGGTGCCAAGTCATGTGGGAATCATAGGAAATGACATTGCTGACGAAGCTGCAAAACTTGCAACTAAGAGAAGAACTGTAGACATTTGCATACCACAGAGTCTGTCACAGATTAAGAAAGTAATTAGAAACAGAGCAATGCAAACGTTGTACAGTGACCACAACTCAGCTGTTGCAACATCACGATCTGCGGGTTGGTACAGGAATTCAACCAACTACGAACCACTTATGTTAATGAAGGGGAGCAGTAGGGCAACAGAAATACACTTACATCGCATCAGGCTTGGATACCCATGTGCATGGGAAATAGGCTCACAGGTTCCGGAAGATGAGAGGAAATGTCAACACTGTGGAGAAATGCCCGACATACCTCTGGAACATTATCTCACACAGTGCACAGTTACAAACCCATTAAGATTTCAACTTCGATTCAACAGACCAGAGGAAGTTGTTAAACACATATGGCAACATCTTACTGAAGCGACCATACGAGTAATAAATACTTATACTCTGCCCAAGTAAAACAGGAACAAGCAACACTTAGTGGGCCAGCCAGAGGCTTAGGGCCCGCGCAGGGATATCCCTGCAAAAAAAAAAAAAAAACCTCAGGAGTACATTTTGTTGCGCTAACACAGCTATACTCAGCCTATAAAAAGACATCTAGACATTTTTAAATGTGGGTGCACCCTACTCTACGATTCTCTTAATCCGTTTAATCGGTAGAAAACGCAAAGGGTAGGGTGAGGAGATTGTTGCCTGACTCCGGCTTCTAGCTGTCCGCCAGGTCTTACCTTTTTCCCTTTGGACCAATGGAGGATGTGGTGTCTGTGTGTAGCTGAGATAGTCTTGGTTGTAAGGTTGATGTAAAGTCATTCCTGGTTACTGACTTTAATACTTAAATAACTACATGATAGAGTAGCTCCCAAGCTGGTAGCGTCCTGTATGCTGTTGTTTACCTTCTCTCTAGTGGCGTCCAGCCGCCGCACATAGAAAACGGATGGTACCATTTTCTGTGAACATGACATCCCTCCTTTTCTTTAAAAAGAATGAATACAGGATGTCTACCATGCTTGTAGCACAAAGCAAAGTTATTGACACAAAGTAAGTTATTAACATGTCAAGAGATATTGCATACATTTAACATTAATTAAACACACAAAGAATTTAAACAATCTTTACCACAAAGGATTTCAATGTTAAAAATACATATGCAATGTTAAACAAACATGAAAGAAACTGTAATACAAAGTTACAAAATATTGAATGAGAGATCTGCATTATTCAAACAATATTAAATTTAGTTTAGCATAACAAGTAAATACTTTGCATTACATAGGAACACAATTAATCATCATATCGTGTAGGGCGTTTAACATGACGTTTTGGACGAGAGTCCTTAAATACAAAAACATCCCTCGATGAATTGTTTATCGAGTTATAACTCATTTTTTCTTTTTCTTTTGCACGACTTTGCACTTCATCATTTTCTACACTAGTTGGAATCACTTTGAAATAAGCCATATTACGTGTTATACTATGATCTCTATTACTCGCTGTTACCATAGTTCCTTTTACACTAATCACTTTATATGGTTTTGTATCATACGGCATATCTAGCTTTCCCTCTTTTTTCTTTTTAACGAGAACAGTATCTCCAACCTTTATGAATTGTTCCTTTGCACGTTGATCATGAGCAATTTTCATTTTGCCCTTGGCTAGTGCATCCTTCTGAGCGAGACGTTTATCCGTTACCTTGGCTGGCATGACAGGTAGTGCGATTCTCATAGGACGTCCAAATAAAAGTTCGCCAGGCGACTTGCCCAGTGTTCCATGCGGTGTTGCACGGTAGTTCCTGAGAAAAGCATACATAGCTTGTTTCCAGGATCGTCCTTCGGCATGAGCACAGCGTACAGCTTTCATGAGAGGTTGCATGAATCTCTCTACTTCTCCATTTGCTTGAGGATGTAGTGGCATCACACGGCGGTGTTTGAATCCAATATGCTCAGCAAAGTTGACAAAGTCTTGTCCATTAAATGGCGGTCCATTGTCCGTCTTGACAACTTCAGGAATGCCAAAGTTTGAAAAGATCTTGTCGAGTTTCGGGATGACAGCCTTTGCAGATGTGGAAGTGATGATTTCTACTTCTGGATAACGTGAGTGATCATCAATGACTACCATCAAGTACTCTCCAGTTGGTAGCGGTCCACAGAAGTCCATCGATACTTCCATCCATGGTGCAGCAGGTAGTGGTGAAGGTTGTAGAGGTGTTGGTCTTGAAGTATCCACTGCAGCTTGGCAAGGGACACAGGCATCATGCATGTCCTTAGCTTGACGATCAATGCCAGGAAACCACACCTTTTCTCGTAGCAGCTGTTTGGTCCTTACAAGACCTTGGTGTCCTTGATGTGCAAGCTTCAGAGCACGTTGCTGGAGAACAGCTGGAATGACGATACGAGTACCTCGCAGCACGGTGTCGCGTTGTTGCGTAACACTTAATTCTGTCTGGATGCGTTCAAGTGCTTTGAATGCATCTTGGTCAACTCCTGAGGGTGGGATGCGTGGAAACTTTTTCTTAGTCAATGCATCCACTGTTGCTTGCAGAGTTGGGTCCTCTAGGGTTGCAGTACGTATTTCATCAAGAGTGAGAGCCTTAGGGACTGCATCACAGGTTACAGAGTGTACATATTCCTCGGCAACTTGCTGATGCTTGGTGATGGTGAAACTGTTGGCAGGATGTCGACTGATGTAATCAGCGGGATTGCCTGCACCTGGCTTGTATTTCACCGTAAAGTTGTATGGTTGCAGACGAAGAGCCCATCTCTCAATGCGAGCTGGTGGTTTGGACTTTGGATTATTGAAGATGGTCTCCAACGGTTTGTGGTCAGTGACTATCGTGGTAAAGGGTGCACCAAGCAGATACACATTGAAGTGTTCACAGCCCCATACAAGAGCAAGAGCTTCCTTCTCTGTCTGACTGTATCGTTGCTCAACATCTGTGAGAGAACGGCTGGCGTAGGCAATTACTACTCTTGAATCTGGTTGACCAGGTTTGTGTTGGGCTAACACAGCACCTAAACCAACAGGACTAGCATCCACCGTCAACTCAGTGTCCATTGATGGATCAAAGTATGCAGCAGTCGCATTTTCTACTAGTGCATCTTTCACAGCATCAAATGCATTTTGCTCGACATCGCTCCAGTACCATGATGCATTTTTCTTCAGGAGCTCACGTAGAGGCTTCGTAATGGTAGCAAAATCTGGAATGAAGCGAGAACAGTAGTTTGCCATTCCCAGAAAACTATGTACTTCAGTGGATGTTGAAGGAGGTGCAGCATTCTTGATATCTGCAACTTTCTTAGGATCTGGAGACAGACCTTTGTCACTAAGTACATGTCCAAAGAATTCAATTTTATGTTGATTGAATTCACACTTTGCTCGGCTTAGCGTCAAATTCTTTTCTCGTAAGCGTTGCAATGTTGCACGAAGAGCTTTGTCGTGTTCAGCTTGGGTACGGCCATAAACAATGATGTCATCAGACATGTTGTCAGCATTAGGTATATCTTGCAATACCTGGCTGATGATGTGCTGGAATACTTCAGCAGCACTGTTAATACCAAAACTCAGGCGCTTGTACCTATACAGACCTCGATGTGTCGTAAACGTTGTGATGAATCGACTCTCATCATCAAGTTCAAGCTGATGATAGCCCTTGTTTAAATCTAACTTGCTGAATACAGTTGCACCATTCAAGCGGTATATCATATCATCTACAGTGGGTGTAGGATGGCGTTCACGCATTATTGCCTTGTTGGGAACACGCATGTCTACACAAATGCGTATCTCATCTGGATTCTTCGGCTTTGGTGGAGTGACAATTGGGCTTACCCATGGTGTTGGGCCTGTTACCGGTTCAATGATATCTAGTTCTATCAGCCTATCCAGTTCGGCATCGACTTTCTTGCGAGTATGGAATGGTTGTCGGCGATGTGGTTGGGCAACTGGAATTACATCTGGGTTGATATGCAGATGTACCTTGCTATCAGTATAACAACCTATGGATTTAAACCGATCAGAAATTCAGCAACAATAGCATCAACATTGTTTGCAGATTCCACTGCTACAGCATTAGAAAGCTGAAGTAGCCCCAATTTGGTTGAAGTCTTGTAACTGAGTAAAGACTCCTTTGCATTCCTAACAACATGGAATGTAGTAATGAGCATTGCATTCTTTGACTTAATCTCTGCAGTGAAAGTTCCAATCACTGGTAAGGCTACCTTTGAAGCATAGGCAGTGGCTTTGCCATTATAGTTTTCAAGCTTTGGGAATTGTTTTTTAAATTTTTCATAGTGGCACTCAGCAATGGTGTCAATGTTTGATCCAGTGTCAATGAGAATTTTGAGACAAATGCCAGCAATGTATACTATAGTCTCTGGGTTGTTTGGAAGATCATTCCATTTTGTGATTGATTGTACTCCATAAATATAATCACATTCACTGTCATCTGAGACTGGTTGTAATGAAATGTTGTCTTGTATATTATTAACATTCTTGATTTGAGGTGCAATATTGTGTTTGCCACCTCGACTCCTATGACTTGATCCTCGTACATTGCTTTTATTTATTGATTGTGGTTTCTTTAGTGCGGAACGACACATAGCACCAAAATGACCTAGTTTTCTACACTCATAGCACTTCTTACCTTGTGCAGGACAAACATTATCTTGGTGTGGGTAGTCTCCTCCACAATTGTAACATTTATTGTTGACAACCTCTGATGTGAGTCGTTGTGACTGCTTGAGTCTTGTTCCATGACTCCAGTTGTGATGTGGTTCTCGGCTCAATTTAATGTTAGGTTTGGCATGATATCTTCTACGATCATGGTGTACTCCCTGAACCTTACATACTTCATGACTGTTAGTAACAGTGGCAGAACCGTTGTTGGCACTGCACTCCATGACACGAGCATCACGTGCAGCATCTTCCATTCGACGAGCCATATCCAGTATCTTGGTAAGAGAACTTTCATCATCAACAAGTTCTAGAGCTCTTCGACGAAGACGTGTAGATGTGCATGTTTCAATTATTTGCTGTTTGATTTCTTTGTCAACATCAGCAAACTCACAATGGGTTGCTAAACCCTGCAGACGTGTATGGTATTGATCAACAGTTTCATTAGAGAGTTGTTTTGCTCTCCTGAAATGCATAATTTCCATAGCAGTATTTTGCCTTGGTTTGAAATGCTCAGTTAATTTGGCCTTGGCAGTGTCATAATCTTTGGCACCACCAGTATCTTTCAGTGTATCAAAGATGTCACAAACTCTATCACCTGCATAGTGAAGCAGAAAGGCACGCTTTCTTTCAGCACTTTTGATATCAGAAACTATCAACAAATTTTCAAACCTTTTAAGCCATTTGACCCACCTCTGTGACAGGTTTGTCTGGTCACAGTCAGGATCAAATGCAGGAAACTGAGGTATATTTGCCATTTTTACTGAATAAATTTAAACTTATCACTTAAAATGTTCCTCAGAATATATAACACTTACTGCACTGTATATGTTATTTAAGAATTCACTGTAATTACTTTAATTTTGCAAAGCACACAAGCATTTTAATGCAAAAGTTCACAACAGTGCACAACACAGCAGCAACTGATTTCTTACCTAGCCCTTGTGTACATGTGTTGTTACTCCTACTCACAGCAGCACAGCAGTTGTTAGCAGTTGGTACAGCAGCATTGTCAGCAGTTGGTACAGCTAGGCAGCAGTTGGCAGCAGTTGACAGCAGTTGGCAGCAGTTGCAGCAGTTGCAGCAGTAGGCAGCAGTTGGTTCACAGCGTGAAGAATTTTGTAGCACGGAGCGTCGTTTCGTACCAAAACATCAGGTTTTGTACACTGCATCAAAGCGTCGTTTCGTACACAGCGTCGGCAGATTCCTCTCTCACAGCAACACTCAGCACAGCTTGGGTAGCACACAGCATTGGCCAGCACACAGCAACGGCCAGCACACAGCAACCGATCAGCACACAGCACAGTCAGCACACAGCATGGGTTTGCATACAGCATCGGGTATGGTGCTCACAGACAGCTTCTCCTTCTCTGGGCGAGCAGCATGCTCCTTCCTTGTGTTTTGTTGAACAAATACCTGCGTTCCCAGTTCATCGTCGTCGCCAGTGTGGTGTCTGTGTATAGCTGAGATAGTCTTGGTTGTAAGGTTGATGTAAAGTCATTCCTGGTTACTGACTTTAATACTTAAATACACATGATATAGAGTAGCTCCCAAGCTGGTAGCGTCCTGTATGCTGTTGTTTACCTTCTCTCTAGTGGCGTCCAGCCGCCGCACATAGAAACGGATGGTACCATTTTCTGTGAACATGACC
>WNGS01005641.1:13646100-13656576 GCA_020271785.1 Procambarus virginalis
TGTCTCCCCTGCTCATACGGCATAACATAGTGCTGATATCCGGCTAATCTTAAGGATTTCGTGGCTGGGAAAAGAGTTTCTTCCAAAACGATTATATCTGCTTTCGTGTTGATTGCACCCTCCCGAAGTGTGTGGTTTTTATTTCCAAGACCTTGTATGTTCCACTGCAGTATTCGTAATGGCCAGACGACGGTTTCGGTTGGTGTTGCCTGTTCTAGTAGAACTCCTCTTCGGGATCGACCTCTATATTCTCCACCTCGCAAGTCGTGTCGCTGCAAATCGTTCGGCATTGATCGGCCGTGGTCATCCCCGGCATTGTTGAAATCTGTGCATAACTGTGGTCCATCACAGTGTTGTTGGTAGTGCTGCATGTCGGACTGCACTGATTGGTCGTGGCCATTTCTTGTGTTGTTGGAACCTGTGCATCTCTGCTGTTCAATACGTCCGTGTTGGTGTTGTTGTATATCAGACTGCATGGGCTGTTGTTGTCTGTCACTTGTGTTGTAAGATTCTGTTGATCGTGGGGTGGTCACTGCTTCTTGCAGTTGCGTTTGTAAATGTCGATGTTCTGGTGTCGTGACTACCCGACTGTTGTTGGAAGTCTGTATGTTCATGATGCGTTGTTTGTCCTCTTGTGCTTCGTCTTCCCTCAGACTGTCTATATGTTGTGAAACTGTGGTCTGCTGCACGATCTTGTCCATTATCACACAAGCGATTTCTTGAGTCTGTCGCTGTGAGGCGTTCTGCGTCATCTGTAGGCAATCGATAATGGTCTCTGCTATGATCTTCACGATGTTTTTCAGCTGGACCTCGGTAAAACTGTATATCTGGTGTGTCGATTCCGAAAGTAATTATTTTTTGCCCTTTTGCATTTGCTGTATTTCTGCAGCACTTTTGTGTATTTTCTGATTTGGAATCAATAGATTGGGGAACTTTTGCTCTGTGAGTGCGTGTGTCTGTTGCGGCTGTGCACGAATGTTCCAGACGTTGGTGTTGGTGTATGTGGTGCTGGTCTGTGTGTGTATCCTGGCCTGAGCTGTCTGCACTTTTTCTTTCCGTGCAGAGCAGGTTGTGCTCCAGGCATGATGTTTGCCTCCACAATTTGGACATTTGGCTGTTGTGGCCTGGTTTGCCTTGTACTTGGCTATGCAATCTTTGGTTGGATGTCTCAGGCTGCACACTCCGCATCTCTCCTGTCCGGTGCAGCGTGACTGATGGTGGCCGTATTTCTGACACCTGAAGCACTGCAGGGGTTCTGGGACGTATGGTCTCTGTCGGTATGTTCCCCAATTTCCAAGACTGAACGTTTCTGGCACACGTCCCATGACGGTCACCAGAACTTGACGTGTCGCTGCCTTGTCCACTTTTATGCGGCATCGTTCCGCACTCAGGATTTGCTTGTGTTCGAGTACTGGATCCAGGGGAAAGTCGATTGGGTATACCAAAAGCACGACTCGTGTGCGTCTTTCCGAAGGGTCCAGCTTTTCGAAGCATACAGGTTTCCCTTGCAGGACCCGTACTTTTTCTAAGTAATTTGCAGTCTGTTGGTCTTGTGGTGCTATTATTATTTCTCCTTTCAGGTTGACTGCAATGGAAAGTTTGAGCTCTGGTTGTTCTTTTTCCATTGCCGTGACTGCTCCATATGCTGTAGGAAAGTGGTCTGTCTGCATTATCTTCAATTTTGGAAGATGTGCAGAGGCTGGCGATGTCTGGTGTGAGACTGGTGGTGTCCTCTCCTGTCTCATACTGTTGTCCTGTGGCTGTGTTGTGGATAGAGAAGCATTGTCTGACACTGGCTGGTGTGTGAATGATGCTGCCCCCTCTAGGTCCATTACGTCTGCTGCCTTGCTGGTAGAGGCACGTGGCGAAGCCTCGAGAGCAGTTTTCTTCGGTGCCTGCTGCACATCGGTCCACCGTCCCTCCCCGTCTGAAAGCTGCCAACATTTCCTCTTTTTATTATCCTTCCCCATGACTGTCTCCACGTAGTGAGAACCGAATCACTGCCCTACCTAATGCCCGAGACACTCCTAGGCCTGGAGAAATTCATTCCCCTCCAACGGAGGTCGTAGAATGATTCCCCCAGGTGGAATCAGGGATACCTAACACCTAAACGAGCTGTTTGGTCAACCTTTCCCTGTCAGGCTCAGTACACCTTCTAAAGTGCTCCCGTGTGGCAATGCCCGCGGGATATCGCTTTGCCCTTCAGGGTAGTACTCTAAGTGACCTGGTCAGTGATACGGTCCTAAAAAAAAAAAAAAAAAAAAGTGCGGTACGAGAGTTTGGGTCGCCTGCGTATTGGGTTCCACAGAAAACCAGTCAGCTGGACAGCAGGTAATCAACAACGTTTCTTTACCGTCAATTGTAGGCGAAATCGGAATCGTTCACTTCAAAACAAGATATTGTCTGGGTCTTGGAGTACAGATGTAGTATTCCTCACAAAATCGCGATGAATAGAGCTGATGGGTGCACAGAATTGTGAGTTTTCCGGGAACAAATCCGTGTGTGGCCAGCTAGCTATGGCGCCGCAGCGAATGTATGGATTTTTCATAGATTTTGATGATTTTCATTTTGATTTAATTATTTTGGGTGAATTGCATTTTAATTGAGCTTTGTTGTTTTCCATCCCATTCATTTCGTGAGTATTGTTAATTTTTTATTTTTTAATCTATATAAATAAAAATGGAAATGTTCGTTTGTTCAAAATCGCTAATCTCCGAAAGTTCTTCAACGATCGCCTTGAAATTTTCACACAATGTTCCATTCGCATCCGCGCAGGTTTTTATATACATGCTATATAGATGTCACGTTTGTGACGGAAAAAAAAATGTTTTTTCTGAAAAACTGAGTTTTTCATGTGTTTTTCATGTGAGGGAAATCTTCGAAACCTCTTTACCAATTGTTTTGAAATTTTGACACAAAGTTCCATTTGAATAGGCACGTGTTTTATATACTTGCTATATACATGCCTCACCTGTGACAGGAAAAAACATGTTTTTTTAGAAAAACAGCACCATCTGTTGGAAGTAAGAGCAACACACACTGAAATCTCAGAAATTCCTTCACAGATTGCTTTTAAATTTTAACACAGCATTTCATATGAATATGCGTGTGTTTTTATATACCTACTATATAGATGCCACACCTGTAACTGGTAATACCTGCTTTTTTGAAAAACAGCGCCATCTGTTGCATATAAGAGCAACACACCCTATACTATTTATGTTACAATTCCATTTCAAAGTTTCCGATTGCATTGATAAATTTTATTTTCATATATTTAGATTTATTTTAATTTTTATTGAATTATTTTGAGTTACATTGTGTTGGAATTGAGGTGTGTTATTTACCATACCGTTCATTTCGTAAGTTTAAGTATAGATGCCACATCTGTGAAATATAAAAACATGATTTAAAAAAAAAAAACAGCGCCATCTGTTGCATATAAGAGTCACACACGCTAAACTAAATATGTTTCGATTCCATTTCAACGTTTTCAATTTCATTGATACATTGAATTATCATAGATTTCGATTTATTTCCATTTTGATTTAAATATTTTGTGTGACATTGCATTTGAATTGAGCTTTGTTGTTTACCATACCGTTCATTTCGTGAGTATAGTTTATTTTCTTATTTTTTTATTGTTTTTCATTTCATTTTTATTGTTTTTCTTATATCTCAGTGATGGGAGCATCAGATCATTTCATGTTCCCAATTTTTCTGATGGGAACATCTGATCATTTGGGAATGCATCAAACAAGGAAATAAAGAATGGTGGGGAGGTCAAGGGGACGGAAGTGGAGGATGGTGCAGAGGACGAGGGAAAGGGGGGGGTAATGGTTGGGAGGACGAGGGGATGGGGGCGTGGGGATGGTTGGAACGAGGGGACAAGCAAATGGATATTGGTGGGGGAAGGACAAGGGGAAATGGAAGTGGGGGATAGTGGAGAAGACGAAGGGACGGGGATGGAGGGGTAATGGTAAGGAGGACGAAGGGACGGGGGAGTGGGAGATTGTGGAGAGGACGAGGGGACGGTTGAGTGGGGAATAGTTAGGAGGACGAGGGGATGGTGGATGGTGGGGAGGACATAGGGAGGGTGACATTTTGTGCGACATTTTGTTGGACTTGAGTTGTGTTGTTTACCATACCGTTCATTTCGTAAGTATAAGTATAGATGCCACACCTGTTACAGGTATCAGGTGTTACCTGTTATGCTTCTCTTGAAAAACAGCGCCATCTGTTGCATGTAAGAGCAACACACATGCTATAATAAATATGTTACTGTTCCATTTCAGTGTTTCTGATTGCATTGATAAATTGAATTTCATAGATTATGATTTATTTTCATTTTGATTTAATTATTTTGTGTGAATAGCATTGGAATTGAGCTGTGTTTTTTTACCATACCATTCATTTCATGAGTATGGTTTATTTTTTTTACTTTTTCATATTTTCATTTAATATTTTAACTGTTTTTCTTATATTTAAGTGTTGGGAATATCAGATCACTTGATGTTCCCAATTTTTTTATGGGAGCACCAGACCATTTGGGATGGCATCGGATGAGGGAGTGGGGAATGGTGGGGATGGCGAGGGGATGGAAGTGAGAGATGGTGGGGAAGACGAGGGGACAAGGGAAGGGGTTAATGGTGGGGAAGGACGAGGGTTCGAGGGAGTTTGGGATAATAGGGACGAGGGGATGGTGGAGTGGAGAATGGTTGGGAGGCCGAGGAGACGGGTGAGGGGGGAATGGTGGGGAGAACTGGGGGACAGGGAAGGTTGCTGTGGCTCAGCAACGCACATGCGTTGCTGAGCCACAGCAACGCGTGGCCGGGTACTGCTAGTCTATATAAATAAAAATGGAAATGTTCGTTTCTTCAAAATCGCTAATCTCCGAAAGTTCTTCACCGATTGCTTTGAAATTTACACACTACATTCCATTTGCATCCGAGCGGGTTTTTATATACACACTATATCGATATCACGTCTGTGACAGGAATTGTTTTTTTTAAACTCTGTTATTCATGTGTTTTTCATGTGAGGGAAATATTCGAAACCTCTTTACCGATTGCTTTGAAATTTTGATACAACGTTGCAATCGAATACGTACATGTTTTTATATACCTACTATTTAGTTAACACTCCTGTGACAGGTAAAAACATGCTTCTTTTAAAACTGCGCCATCTGTTGCATGTAAGACCAACACAAGCTATTCAAAATATGCTACGATTCCATTTCAATGTTTCCGATTGCATTGATAAATTGAATTTTCATGTATATTTTGATTTATTTTAATTTTGATTTAATTATTTTATGTGACATTGCGTTGGAATTGAGCTGTGTTGTTTATCATACCATTCATTTCGTGGGTATAGTTTGTTTCTTTTTTCATTGTTTTTAATTTCGTTTTTTTTTTATCTGTTCCTATTATTTTTCCGTCCAATTTGTGGTAAAATTGAGCTGTGTCAATTGATCTGCATTTGAGTTTAAGTATTTCGTTAGTGTTTTTTGTTTTTTGTTTTGAAAACACGAAAATGGACAACACGTTTATTTCACAGCTGCAAATGTGCAACAAACAGCTGTGAATCCACCGGCTACAGCATTAACTGTTTTTTTTTCACATTATGTCAAAATGACATATTTGCAAAAACACTGCTGTATTCGAAAGTGCCTAAACAACGCAAACGAGGAGAGCGAGTCGACGGACAACTAGCATATTCAAATAAACTATGATAGGTAGACTGTACACCGTGCATCCTAATCAGGATGAATGCTTCTTTCTTCGCATTCTGTTGGTAAATGTGCTCGGTCCAACGTCTTTCCAGCAATTGAGATTTGTCAACTGTGTAACACAGGCAACTTCACGTAGTGCATTTCAAACTCAGAATTTATTGGAGAACGACAGGCACTGGGATGTATGCATTAATGACGCGTCCAACACATCACACCCAAATAAAATTCGTGCATTGTTAGCAATCATATTGACCACCGGCTCTTTGTTATCTCCAACAGAGCTATGGGAGAAATATAAATTGCACATGGCTGAAGATATTATCCGTCGAATACACAAGGAAAATTCATATATGAACATGGATTTTACAGCAAAAATCTTCAACGAAGCGTTCATAATGATTGAAAACTTGTGCTTAGAAATCGTGAACAAATTTCTTAAGCAATTGGAAATGCCATCACCGAATCGATCTACTGTTGCTTCGTCCGATGTAGAATTGCGTTGTGAACAAAATTACAACAAGGGTGATCTGTTGTCGTACGTTTAATCAAATGTTCCTATGCTAATGTTTGAGCGAATAGGCATTAACAATCAAATAATTCAAACTCTCAATAACGGGCTTGGTGAAATCTTCTTAGATGCGCCAGGAGGAACTGTACAACCTTCCTAATTAGATTGATTCTGGCAGCATTTCGATCCCAAAATGGCATAACCTTAGCTCTTGCATCATCCGGAAATAGCTGCGACATTGTTACCAGGTGGAAAAACTGCTACTTCGGCTTTGAAATCGCCATTGAACATGCAATTCATTGAAACTCCCACGTGCAACATTTCCAAAGCATCCGGCATGGAAAAAGTATTGCAGAAATGCAAACTTATTGTTTGGGATGAATGCACAATGCCCCACAAAAAATCGCTCGAGGCTCTTGACCGATCATTGCAAGATTTGCGTAGAAACATCAGACCATTTGGGAACGCATTAATATTGTTTGCTGTAGATTTCAGGCAAATATTACTTGTAATTCCTCGATCGACACCAGCGGACGAAATAAATGCTTGCCTGAAATACTCTACTTTGTGGCGCAACGTAAAGACATTTAAATTAACTACAAATATGCATGTATTTATGTTGCTACTGAAAAACGATCCATCACCTTAGATATTCTCACATATATTTCTGGAAATATGGAACGTAAAACGTGCCGGTTGATCTGACCTCAGGACGAATTTCATTGCCTCATACCTTTTGAAATTTAATAACGTCAAAAGAAGAACTTGTTGAAAAAGTATTTCCCAATATTCAAACCAATTATAAGAATCACGACTGGCTGAGTGAAAGAGCTATTCATGTGGCCAAGAACAAAACGTGTAAAAACTTAACAATATTATTCAATCTAACATTCAAAGCGAGGCAATCACATACAAGTTCGTGGACACTTGTGGAAGAAGATGAAGCGTTAATTATCCAATTTTCTTTAATTCACTCGATCTGCCAGGGATACCATCACACGTACGGCAATTGAAAATAGGCTTGCCAATTATCATGTTGCGAAATATCAACTAGCCGAAACTTTGCTACGTGATTCGCTCACTGGCCACCAGAGGGCCAGGACGTGCTCGTTTGCCCTGCCAGTTGTCGCCTGGTGCTGAGTGGAGGCGGGTGTGGATTGTGGTGTGGTGCGTCCACTGGCCGGAGGGCCCGGCTGGTGTATGGTGGTTGGTGGTGTGCCCCGCGTACGGCGGGTGGACACGGTGTCCCTTGAATTCTCGGGGGATGTGGACTGGGCGCTTGTGGAAGTTGCTGTCGTCGATGTGCTTCAAGTGGATGTCCAGGATTTGATAGGACTGGAAAAGCTTTCCCCTACGCGGGTGGCGATGGCCTTCTGCAGGAGCTCGCTGTACAAGGAATTTGTGGCGCGTTGGGCCGGCCACTCGGTTCAAGTTTCCGACACGGCTGTGTTTGTGGCCATTTCGAATCCCTGGGGGGCCGTGCAGTACGTGAGTGTGCATGGCGTACCAGTGACGTTATCTGAGGTCGAGCTGCGGGTTGTGTTTGAAAAGTATGAAATGGTGCAGTTTCATCGCTTCAACCATCTGCGTACGGGTCGGCTGAGCGGGCTGCGTACGGGCACTCGTACGCTAGGTATGAAGATTACGTCGCCTGTACCGTCTCGTCTTCTGTATCGTGGGCTCTCGCTCAGGGTGTTTTATCAGGGCCAGACTCGAACTTGTTTCCGGTGTGGTGCTGAGGGCCATGTGGCGGCCAGCTGTGATGTTCCTCGAGCTGAGGAGCATCACAGTTATGTTACAATTCCATTTCAATATTTCTGATTGCAATGATAAATTGAATTTTCATAGATTTTCATTGATTTTCATTTTGATTTATTTATTGTGTGAATTGCATTGCAATTGAGCTTTGTTGTTTACCATACTGTTCATTTCGTGAGTATTGTTATTTTTTTATTATTTAATCTATATGAATAAAATGGAAATGTTCGTTTGTTCAAAATCGCTAATTTCCGAAAGTTCTTCGCCGATTGCTTTGAAATTTTAACACAATGTTCCATTTGTATCCGGCCAGGTTTTATATACATACTATATAGATGTAACGTCTGGGACGGTAAAAAACATCCTTTTACTGAAAAACTGTGTTTTTCATGTGAGGGAAATCTTCGAATTCTCTTTACCGATTGGTTTGAAATTTTGACACAACGTTGCAATCGAATAGGAGCATCTTCTTATATATCTACTATATACATGCTTCACCTGTGACAAGAAAAAACATGTTTTTTTTAAAAAACAGCACCATCTGTTGGACGTAAGAGCAACACACGCTGTACTCTCCGACAGTTCTTCACCGATTGCTTTGAAATTTTGACACAAAGTTGCATTCGAATAAGCGCTTCTTTTTATATACCTACTATATAGATGCCACCCCTTGTGACAGGTAAAAAACGTTCGTTTTTGAAAGACAGCGCCATCTGTTACACATAATAGCAATATTCACGCCCGTAAATTACACATAATAGCAATATTCACGCCCATAAATAAATATTCACGTAAATATGTCCCGAATTTCATTTAAATGTTTGTTTGCATTGAAAATTTTTATTTTCATAGATTTCAATTTTTTTTATTGAATTTCTTTGTGTGACATTGTGTTGGAACTGAGCTGTGTTGTTTACAATACCGTTAATCTATATTAATAAAAATGAATATGTTCGTTTGTTTAAAATGGCTCGTCTCCGAAAGTTCTTCACCGATTGCTTTGAAATTTTCACACAATGTTCCCTTTGCATCTGGCCAAATTATAATATATACACTATATAGATATCATATCTGTGACGGTAAAAAACAACGTTTTTTTTCTGAAAAACTGTGTTTTTCATGTGATTTTTCCATGTGAAAGAAATCTTTGAATCCTCTTTAACCGATTGTTTTGAAATTTTAACAGAACGTTGCATTCAAACAGGGGCGTCTTTTCATATTCTACTATATACATGCCTCACCTGTGACAGGAAAACATGCTTTTTTGAAAAACAGCGCCATCTGTTAGACGTAATGGCAACACGTGCTGTAATCTTATGAAGTTCTTCACCGATTGCTTTGAATTCTGATACAATGTTGCATTCAAATAGGTGCGTCTTTTTTGTACCTACTATATAGATGCCATACATGTGTAGACAAAATATGCTTTTTTGAAAAGCAGTGCCATCTGTTGCATATAATGGCAACATTCATGCTATACTAAATATGTCATGAATTCCATTTCAATGTTTCTGATTGCATTGATAAATGTTAGTTTCATAGATTATGATTTATTTTATTTTTTATTGAGTTATTTTGTGTGACATTGTTTGGAATTGAGCTGTGTTGTTTACCATACTCTTCATTTCGTATGAGAATAGATCCGCACCTTGACAGTTAAACTATGCTTTTCTTGACAAACAGCGCCATCTGTTGCATGTAAGAGCAACCCACAATGCTATATACTAAATGTTACCAATTCCATTTCAGTGTTTCTGATTGCATTGATAAATTTAATTTTCATACATTTTGATTGACTTTCATTTTGATTTAATTATTTTTGTGGAATTGCGTTGGAATTGAGCTTTGTTATTTACCATACAGTTCATTTCCTGAGTATAGGTAATTTTTTATTCTTTAATCTATATAAATAAAATGGAAATGTTTGTTTGTTCAAAATTGTTAATCTCCAAAAGTTTTACACTGAATTATTTGCATTTTCACACAATGTTCCATTCGCATCCGGCCGGTTTTAATATATACAAACTATATAGATATCACGTCTGTGGCGGTAAAAAAAAAAATGCTTTTTCTGAAAACTGTGTTTTTTCAAGATTTTGAAGGAAATCATCGAAACCTCTTTTACCGATTGCTTTGAAATTTTGTCACAACGTTGCACTCGAATAGGCGGTATTTTGATATACCTAGTATTACATGCCTCACCTGTGTTAGGAAAAAATATTTTTCTTTTTAAAACAGTACTATCTGTTGGACGTAAGAGCAACACATGCTGTATTCTCCGAAAGTGCTACAAAACGATTGCTTGGAAATTTGACACAACGTTGCATTCGAATGGCGCGTCTTTTTGTATACCTAATATATAGATGCCACACAGGTAAAAACATGCGTTTTTTGAAAACAGTGCGTCTGTTGCACATAATGGCAACATGCACGCAATACTAAACATGTCATGAATTCCATTTCAATGTTTCCGAGT
>WNGS01005641.1:13666821-13695991 GCA_020271785.1 Procambarus virginalis
TGTTAAGTTCATGAGACGGATGCTTTGGAAATGTTGCACTTGGGAGTTTCAATGAATTGCATGTTCAATGACATTTTCAAAGCCGAGGTAGCAGTTCTTCCACCTGGTAGCAATGTCGCAGCTATTCTGACAATGCAAAAGCTAAGCTATGCCATTTTGGGATCGAAATGCTGCCAGAATCAAGCTAATTAGGAACTTTTACCAGTTCTTCCTGGAGCATCTAAGAAGATTTCTCCAAATCTATTGACTGTTTGAACTATTTGATTGTAAATACCTTTTCTCTCAAGCGTTAGATTAGGAATATTGATTGCACATCGACAACAGATCACCCGTGTTATAACTTTGTTCACGACGCAATTCTACATCGAACGAAGCAACAGCAGATCGATTCGGTGATGGCATTTCCAATTGATTGAGGATTTTGTTCGCGATGTCTAAGCACAAGTCTTCAATCATTATCAATGCTTCGGTAGATTTCTGTTGTGAAATCCATGTTCACATTTCAATTTCCTTGCGTATTCGACGGACAATATCTTCAGCACGCGCGATTTATATTTCTCCCATAACTCTGGTGAGATGAAGGAGAGCCGGTGGTCATATGATTGCAAACAATGACAATTTGATTTGGAATTGGATGTGACGTGTTAGACGCGTCATTAATGCATACATCCTAGTATCGGTCGTTCTCCAATTAATTCAGAGCTTGACCTGCACTACGGAAAGTGGCATGTGTAACGCCGTTGACAAATCTCAATTGCTGGACGACGTTGATCCAGGCACATTTACCAACAGCATGCAAAGAAAGAAGCATTCATCTCGATTGTGATGCACAGTGGATGTCTGCCTATCGTAGTTTATTCAATATGCCAGGTTGTCCGTCGACTCGCTCTCCTCGTTTGCGTCGTACAAATGATTTTCTACTGGCATTCCACGTGTAATACGTAGGCACTTCTGAATACAGCAGTGTTTTTGCAAACGCGTCATTTGACATAACGTGAAGAAAGCACTAACGTTGTAGCGGTGGATTCATAGCTGTTTTTTGCACATTTGCAGCTGTGAAATAAAAGTGTTTCCATTTCTTGTTTTCAAAACAAAACCAGAAAATACTAACGAAATATTTCAATTCAAACGTAGATCAATCGACCAGCTTAATTTCTCCATCAATTGCACTGAAAAATAAGAACAGTTAAAAGACGAAATGAAAAACAATGAAAAAAGAAACAAATAAACTATACTCACGAAGTGAACACTATGGTAAACAACGCAGCTCAATTCGAACGCAACGTCACACAAAATAATTAAAACCAAATGAAAATAAATCAAAATCTATGAAAAATCCATTACCAATGAAATCGGAAACATTGAAATGAAATCGTAACGTATTTTGAATAGCGTGTGTTGCTCTTACGTGCAACAGATGGCGCTGTTTTCCGAAAAAAAACATGTTTTTACCTGTCACAGATGTGGCATCTAAATAGTAGGTATATAAAAACATGGACATATTCAGAATGGAACGATGTGTCAAAATTTCAAAGTAATCGAAGAAGAACTTTCGGAGATTACAGCGGTCTTTAAAAAAAATGTTGTTTCCTGTCATTGGTGAGGTATGTATATAGTAGGTATATAAAAAACATTCATCTCTTCGAATGCAATGTTGTGTCAAAATTTCAAAGCAATCGGTAAAGAGGTTTCGAAGATTTCCCTCACATGTAAACCAAACGAAAAACAGTTTTTAAAAAAAGCATGTTTTTCTTCACAGACGTGACATCTATATAGTATGTATATAAAACTCGCTCAGATGCGAATGGAACCTTGTGTGAAAATTTCAAAGCAATCGATGAAGAACTTTCGGAGATTAGCGATTTGAACAAACGAACATTTCCATTTTTATTTGTATAGATAGTATGTGTTTTGCTCTTACATGCAACAGAGGTTGCTGTTTTTCAAGAAATGCATATTTTACCTGTCAAAGGTGTGGCAGTTATACTTATATTTACGAAATGAACGGTATGGTAAACAACACAGCTCATTCCAACACGATTAACACAAAATAATTAAATAAAAATAAAATAAAACGAAATCTATAAAAATAAAGATTATCAATTCAATCGGAAACATTGAAATGGAATTCGTGACATATTTAGTATAGCATGCATGTTGCTATTATTTGCAACACATGGCCCTGTTTTTCAAAAACGTATGTTTTTGTCTGTCACATGGGTGTCATCTATATAGTAGTTATATAAAAAGACACGCATATTCGAATGCAACGTTGTGTCAAAATTTCAAAGCAATCGGTGAAGAACTTTAAAGGATTACAGCATGTGTTGCTCTTCGTCCAACAGATGGCCCTGTTTGTCCAAACAAGCATGTTTTTTCCTGTCACAGGTGAGGCATGTATATAGTTGATATTTAAAAAGAGGCGCCTATTCGAATGCAACGTTGTGTAAAAATTTCAAAGCAATCGGTAAAGTGGTTTCGAAGATTTCCCTCATTTGAAAAACATATGAAAAACACAATTTTTCAGAAAAAGCATGTTTTTTGACTGTCACAGACGTGACATCTGTACAGTATGTATATAAAATCTGGCTGGATGGGAATGGAACATTATGTGAAAATTTCAAAGCAATCGGTGAAGAACTTTCGGAGATTAGCGATTTTAAACAAACGAACATTTCCATTTTTATTTATTTACTAGCTGTACCCGCCACGCGTTGCTGTGGCTCAATCTGGGTTTAATGGGAAAGAAAGAAAGAAAAGAGAAAGTGCACGTTAATAATATATTTAATTTCACAATGCTTGTCGGTATACAATATTTTTTGTTGTTCTATTGTCTGTGGAGATCTAGAGATTTTCTGGTTTGCCGACTCTAGAACACGCAACATATAGTTGTCCATGAGAGAAGTAATCCAAGTCTAGATATAAACTGCACAATTCTAAAGATTGTCCTGAGCTTTGTTGATGGTGATTGCAAACGCCAATCGAATTGAAAATTACAATCTCTTTAGGTGAAATGGCATATCTGTTGGAATAATAGGTATGCGTGGAATGAGGACATCTTCACCATTGAAAGGTCCTGTCAAGATTGTTGCTTTTGCGACGTTGTTGATTATTTTCTTTTACTGCAAGGTGCATGGCCTTGCAAAATTTTGGCCGATTGATATTATGCAACATAATATTTGGCCAGCCGAATTTCAACTGACGTACGTGTGTTGGTATCCATGGTAGATCGAGTAAATTCAACAATTCTGTTGCATAATTAACAGCTTCATCTGCTTCCTCAACAGTGTCGACGGACTTTTATGTGACTGCCTCGCTTTGGATGTTAGACTAAATAATATTGTTAAGTTCTTAGCCTTTGTTCTTGCCCGCAAAAACAGGTCGTTCACTCAGCCAATCGTGATTCTAATAATTGGTTTGAATATTGGGAAATACTTTTTAAACCAATTCTTCTTCTTTTGACGTCACTAAATTCTAGAAGTTGTGGGGGAATAAAGTTCGTCCTGAGGTCAGGTCAACCAGCACGTTTCCGTTCCCAATTTTCAGAAATTGATGTGAGAATATCTAAGCTGATGGATCGTTTTGCAGCTGGACATGCATATTTGTAGTTAATTTTAACGTCTTTACGTGGCGCCACAAAGTAGAGTATTTCAGTGTAGCATTTATTTCGTCCGCTGGTGTCAATCGAGGAGTTGCAGGTAATGTTTGCCTGAAATCTCCTGCAAGCAATATTAATGCATTCCAAATGGTCTGATGTTTCTACACAAATCTTGCAATGATCGATCAGAAACCTCGAGCGATTTTTTGTGGGCCATTGTACATTCATCCCAAACAATAATTTTACATTTCTGCAATACTTTTTCCATGCCAGATCCTTTGGAAATGTTGAACGTGGGGGTTTCAATGAATTGCATTTCCAATGGCAATTTCAAAGCCGAAGTAGCAGTTCTTCCATCCGATAGCAATGTCGCAGCTATTCCGGACTATGCAGGAGCAAACATTATGCCATTTTGTGATCGAAATGCTGCCAGAATCAATCTAATTAGGAAAGTTTTACCAGTTCCTGCTGGCGCATCTAAGAAGATTTCTCCAAGTCCGTTATTGACAGTTTGAATTATTTGATTGTAAATGCCTTTTCACTCAAGCATTAGCTTAGGAATATTCGATTGCAGATACGGCAACAGATCACCCATGTTGTAATTTTGTTCATGACACAATTCTACATCGAACGAAGCAGCAGCAGATCGATTCGCATTTCCAATTGATTGAGAACTTTGTTCGCGATTTCTAAGCACAAATCTTCAATCATTATCAACGCTTCTTTGTAGATTTTGCTGTGAAATCCATGTTCATATTTGAATTTTCCTTGCGTATTCGACGGATAATATCTAGAGCCATGTGCGATTTATATTTCTCCCAAAACTCTGTTGGAGATGAAGGAGAGCAGGCGGTCAATATGATTGCAAACAACGCACAAATTTGATTTGGATGTGACGTGTTGGACGCATATTAATGCATACATCCCAGTGTCGGTCGTTCTCCAATAAATTCAGAGCTTGACATGCACTACAGAAAGTGGCGGGTGTATCGACGTTGACAAATCTCAATTGCTGGAAAGACGTTGGACCGGGCACATTTACATACAGCATGCGAAGAAAGAAGCATTTATCTTGACTGGGATGCACGGTGTGCAGTCTTCCTATCATAGTTTATTTGAATATGCTAGGTTCTCCACCACTCGCTCTCCTCGTTTGTGTCGTTCAAATGATTTTCTACTGGCATTCCATGTGTAATACGTAGGCACTTCCCAATACAGCAGTGTTTTCACAAACTCGTCATTTTGACATAACGTGAAGAAAGCAGTTAACGTTGTAGCCGGGGGATTCACAGCAGTTTGTTGCACATTTGCAGCTGTGAAAGAAACGTGTTGTCCATTTTCTTGTTTTTAAAACAAAAACAAAAAATGCTAAATAAATATTTATATTCAAATGCAGATGAATCGACACAGTTCAATTTCACCACCAATTGCACTGAAAAATAAGCAGAACAGTTAAAAAAATGAAACGAAAAACAATGAAGAAAGAAACATAAACTATACCCATGAAATGCACGGTATGGTAAACAACCCAGCTTAATTTCAATACAATGTCACACAAAATAATTAAATCATAATGAAAATAAATTTATCAATGCAATCGTAAACATTGAATTGGAATCGTAACAGATTTTATGTAGTGTGTGTTGTTCGTACATGCAACCCGGCGCACTATTTTTCAAAAATATATAATTTTATCAATGACAGGTGTTGTATGTAAATAGTAGGCATATAAAATCATGCACGTATGTGATTGGAAGATTGTGTCAAAATTTTAAGGATTTGGTGAAGAACTTACGGAGATTACAGTGTGAGTTGCTCTTACGTCCTACAGATGGCACTGTTTAAAAGAAAAATTGTTTTTTCCTTTCTCAGATGAGGCATATATATAGTAGGTATATAAAAACACTCGCCTTCTCGAATGTAACGTTGTGTGGAAATTTCAAAGCAATCGGTAAAGAGGTTTCGAAGATTTCCCTCACATGAAAAACACAGTTTGTCAAAAAAGCCTGTTTTTTCCCGTCACAGACGTGACATGCTTATAATAGATATATAAAAAACTGCTCGGATGCGAATGGAACGTTGTGTAAAAATTTCAAGGCAATCGGTGAAGAACTTTCGGAGATTAGCGATTTTGAACAAACGAACATTTGAGCAATGCAACTGGTATGTACATGGACGACTTAATCCGCTTGACCATCACGAATGGACATAAGGAAGTGATAGCCGAAGCTATTTGAACCACTTCCCCGCCGGCACTCGGATGGTAATCTTGGGCTTAGAATTTTATCAAATCACCTCATTTTTTGGGGCAACAATAATAAAATGATAGATAATAATAATAATGATAGATTTGATAAAATGCTATGCCCAAGATTACCATCCGAGTGCCGGCGGGGAAGTGGTTCAAATAGCTTCGGCTATCACTTCCTTATGTCCGGTCATGATGGTCAAGCGGATTAAGGCGTCCCTGTACATACCAGTTGCGTTGCTCCTGGCAGTATGGGTTCGAGTCACTTCTGGGGTGTGAGTTTTCAGTTGCATATAGTCCTGGGGACCATTCAGGCTTGTTCGCATATATATATATATATATATATATATATATATATATATATATATATATATATATATATATATATATATATATATATATATATATATATATGTCGTACCTAGTAGCCAGAACGCAATTCTCAGCCTACTATGCATGACCCGTTTTGCCTAATAAGGCANTAAATGAAAATTAAGCAAGTCAACAAACAAAACAACATGAATAGTTACTAAATGTGAAATGTTGTTCTACAATAAAATAATAACAATCAGGTGCTGAGAATATTGGCTATAGCTGCTACCTCCCTTAGTATATGACAGCCAGAGCTTAGTATACCAGAGAGAGATGTCAACTCTAAGAGCACAAATAATATTCTGAGAAGGACGGGTGCAGCTAGCCCAGACGTTGACTCGGCTAGATGGCGTGAGTGGTGCAGGTGTAGGTGTGCTGCTGGTGACACCAGCCAATCAGAAGGCACGCAGGTGGAGAATGGTAGTTAGCTCGTTGAAGACGGTCGGTGAGCCGGCTGACGGAGGGGGAGGGTAGTGAAGGGGGGTTTGCAGGGCACGTTTTGCTTCCTGGTCAAAACGTTGTTTTGTGCAACTGGTGGACGTATCTTTAATGTGGCATCTTGTACTTGTATAGCTGATGTGACTAATATAGGAAGAGCAGGTTCAATCTCTCTTGAAAGAGAATATCGTCACAGTATATTATATATATATATATATATATATATATATATATATATATAATATATATATATATATATATGTGAGAAAGCTGCATGAACGCGGAAGCCATATATCACTAAGAACTCTTTGACCCGGCCAAGATTCGAACCCATGCCGTCCAGGATCACCCCTAAACGTACACAGTACCGTGACCACCTCACCAATGATCGTCTATAGACGATCATTGGTGCGGTGGTCATGGTACTGTGTACGTTTAGGGGTGATCCTGGACGGCATGGGTTCGAATCCTGGCCGGGTCAAATAGTTCTTAGTGATATATATATATATATATACACATATATATATATATATTATATATATATATATATATATATATATATATATATATATATATATATATATATATTATATATATATATATATATATATTGGTGTATACTGGCAGCAGATTTTCTTTTAAACATGTCTCATTGAATATGACCCCATATTCAGTATTTACTATCTTCTGATTTAGGGTTTCTATCCCTTCTATCTATCTATATATAACTATTTTCCTAGCATCAGGGCTTAGCTGAAAGAGTAGTTCTCCAAAACTCATTTTCGTTATTTCAAGGTGAAGAAAAAAGTGAATTACTATAGAATGTAATACTTTTATTTATACAATTTGCACAACGGAGTGGAGCTTTCATATTCATATATATATATATATATATATATATATATATATATATATATATATATATATATATATATATATATATAAATATTAATATATATATATATAGGGGGTACCACCTCTGGTGCAATTATAGGGACCCACAGCCTCAGAGAAGGGAACACAGAGCATTCAGGAAAAACTTGCCATTTAACTCTGAATACATGAGGGTGTTCGCATATATATATATATATATATATATATATATATATATATATATACATATATATATATATATATATATATATATTAATATATATATATATATATATATATATATATATATATATACATATATATTTTTATTTTTTTGTATGTTTTGTTTTATTTTATTGCAATGCTACAGTTTACAGAGAACACACACACACACACACACAAATACAATTAAACAATCAGCGTTCGAAGACCTCGTCCAGCTCCTCGGAATATATATATATATATATATATATATATATATATATATATATATATATATATATATATATATATATATATATATATATTAATTATATATATAATATATATATATATATATATATATATATATATATATATATATTATATATATTATATATATATATATATATATATATATATATATATATATATTAATATATATATATATATATATATATATATATATATATATATATATATATTATATATATATATATATATATATTATATATATATATATATATATATATATATATATATATATATATATATATATATATATATATATATATATGTCGTACTTAGTAGCCAGAACACACTTCTCGGCCAAATAAGCAAGGCCTGATTTGCCTAATAAGCTAAGTGGTTTTCCTAATGTTCCACAAAAATTTTCCAAATGGTTTATTTTAAATATTATTATCTATATAAATATAAACGGAAATGTTCGTGTGTTCAAAGTCGCTAATCTCCGAAAGTTCTTCACCGAATGCTTTGAAATTTTCACATAATGTTCCATTCCCATCCGGCCTGGTTTTATATACATTGTTACGATAATCTCCTTCAAGAGAGATTAGGCCTGCTCTTTCCTACCATCAAGTTACTTCAGTACATCTAAAACATCTAGATACTACAAGCAAGTGTACGTTTTGCCAGGCGCAAACGTATCACACACTCGCTCTGCACCTCCCCCCTCCTTTGTCGCCGATCACCATACTACTAGTTCCAACCTGCCCGCTTCTGATTGGTGAATCGCCGACTGCACCATTGCACCTCTGCACCTCAGCACCATCTACCTACCCGATGTCTGGGCTTGAACCAGTCATTGAAGCTAGAATATCCTGTGCTCTCAAGTTGAAAACAACC
The DNA here is from genome assembly GCA_020271785.1 of Procambarus virginalis. NCBI lineage: Eukaryota > Metazoa > Arthropoda > Malacostraca > Decapoda > Cambaridae > Procambarus > Procambarus virginalis. The sequence continues at coordinate 13,675,695 of WNGS01005641.1, forward strand.
AACTGATATACGCTCTGTTTATTAGTGGATGTTCTCAGCCAGCGCTTTATTCTCAGCACCTGTTTATTCATTTTCTTGTCTTTATTTTATTTGTAAAGTAACGTCACCCTTGTTCTTAATTTTATGTTATATTTTTATTTTTGACTTGTTTGTTGCACTGTACATAGCCAAGGGATTCTCTTTGTTCTTAATTTTTCAAGTTAATTAAAGTTTCATTGTTCATACTATGTGCTTTGTGTGTATTCCCTTACTTTACCACAGACGACAACAGCCAAGCAGTCGACTTTTTGTTTGTAAATGTGATTGGCATTGACAACAGCCGTTAGGAGGACTGCCGAACACCTACAATTCTTTTTTTTCCATCACAACATACTGTGTAGATGTCACGTCTGCGACAGTCAAAAAACATGCTTTTTCTGAAAAATTGTGTTTTTCATGTGAGGGAAATCTTCGAAACCTCTATACCAATTGCTTTGAAATTTTGACACAACGTAGCATTCGAATAGGTGCGTCTTTTTAAATATCAACTATATACATGCCTCACCTGTGACAGGAAAAAACATGCTTTTTTGGAAAAACAGCGCCATCTGTTGGACGTAAGAGCAACACACGCTATTCAAAATACGTTTCAATTTCATTTCAATGTTTTCGATTGCATTGATAATCTTTATTTTTATAGATTTCGATTTATATTATTGTTATTGAATTATTTTGTGTGATATCGTGTTGGAATTGAGCTGTGTTGTTTACCATACTGTTCATTTCGTAAATATAAGTATTGCTGCCACACCTGTGACAGGTAAAACTATGTTTTTCTTGAAAAACAGCACCCTCTGTCGCATGTAAGGGCAACACACACGCTATCTATACAAATAAAAATGGAAATGTTCGTTTGTTCAAAATCGTTAATCTCCGAAAATTCTTCATCGATTGCTTTGAAATTTTCACACAACGTTGCATTCGCATCTGAGCAAGTTTTTATATACATACTATATAGATGTCAGGTCTGTGACGGGAAAAACATGTTTTTTTGAAAAACTGTGTTTTTCATGTGGTTTTCATGTGAGGGAAATCTTCGAAACCTCTTTACCGATTGCTTTGAAATTTTGACACATCGTTGCATTCGAATATACGAATGTTTTTATATACCTACTATATACATACCTTACCAATGACAGGAAAAAACATTATTTTTTTTTGTGGAAAAGAGCACCAGGACGTAAGAGCATCATATGCTGTAGTCTCCGAAAGTTTTTCTTCAATTACTTTGAAATTTTGACACATAGTTCCATTGTGAGTATGTCCACGTTTTTATATACCTACTATTTAGATGCCACATCTGTGACAGGTAAAAACATGCTTTTTTGGAAAAACAGCGCCATCTGTTGCACGTAAGAGCAACACACGCTATTCAAAATACGTTACAATTTCATTTCAATGTTTCCGATTGCATTGATAAATTGTTTTTTCATAGATTTTGATTTATTTTCATTTGGATTTAATTAATTTGTGTGACATTGCGTTCAAATTGAGCTGCATTGTTTACCATAGTGTTCATTTCGTGAGTATAGTTTATTTGTTTCTTTTTTCATTTTTTTCATTCCGTTTTTTAACTGTCCTTATTATTCAGTGCAATTGGTGGTGAAATTGAGATGTGTCGATTGATCTACGTTTGAATTGAAATATTTCGTTAGTATTTTTTGGTTTTGTTTTGAAAGCAAGAAAATGGAAAACACGTTTATTTCACATCTGCAAATGTGCTACAGCTATGAATCCACCGGCTACGACGTTAAGTGCTTTCTTCACGTTATGCCAAATGACTCATTTGCTAAAACACTGCTGTATTCAGAAGTGCCTACAGATTACACGTAGAATGCCAGTAGAAAATCATTTGAACGACGCAAACGAGGAGAGCGAGTCGACGGACAACCTGGCATATTGAAATAAACTATGATAGGTAGACATCCACTGTGCATCCCAATCAAGATGAATGCTTCTTTCTTCACATGCTTTTTTTATGCAGGGATATTCCTGCGCGGGCCCTAAGCCTGTGGCTGGCCCACTAAGTGTTGCTTGTTTCTGTTTTACTTGGGCGGAGTATGAGTATTTATGACTCGTAAGGTCGCTTCAGTAAGATTTTGCCATATGTGATTAACAACTTCTGCTCTGTTGAATCTAAGTTGAAATCTTAATGGGTTTGTAACTGTGCACTGTGTTAGATAATGTTCCAGTGGTCTGTCGGGCATTCGTCCACAGTTCTGACATTTCCTCTCATCTTCCGGAACCTGTAAGCCTATTTCCCATGCACGTGAGTACCCAAGCCTGATGCGATGTAAATGTACTTCTCTTGCTCTACTGCTTCCTTTCATCAAACTAAGTGGTTCGTAATTGGTTGAATTCTTGTACCAACCCTCAGATCCTGATGTTGCAACTGCTGTGTTATGGTCACTGTACAACTTTTGCAATGCTCTGTTTCTAATTACTTTCTTATCTGTGATAGATTCTGTGGTATGTAAATGTCTACATTTCTTCTCTTAGTTGCAAGTTTTGCAGCTTCGTCTGCAATGTCATTTCTTATTATTCCCACATGACTTGGCACCCAGTTGATAAGTACCCGTCGGCCTTGTCGTTTGATTGTTTGCATTAAATTAATGATACGACATTTGTTATCAGATGTGTGTTATCATATATATGTTCTTGTTGCAAGGTTTCAATGGCGGTTTTCGAATCTGTATGTATGATAACATGTTGTCGGTGTTCAGGAAGAGCATGTTCTAAAGCCTTTTGAATGGCTAGCATCTCTGTTTGTAAAGTCGAACACCCATTTGAGAGCCTCCAACTACTTACAGAGTTTCCTGCTTTAACTGCAGCTCCGGTTTCTTGTCCCTGCTGGTCTACTGATACATCTGTGAAGTAAGTGAAGCTGTCGGATGCCATGTTTGCTTCTTTATGCATCTGTGCAATGTTACGTAGCAGATGAGGGTTTGTCTGGTTCTTTTTTCCTTCAAAAACCATAATCTTAAAGTCTGCTGACGGAGATTCCCAAGGAGCTTGCATAACAAAGTCTGCATGTATTTCATCGACACCCCTCTCAGTGACTGTTTTTGTTATATCGAATGTATTGATGGTGGTTATCGCACAACGGGTCCACCTGTTGCTATTATAGGCTCTTCTGTCCAGAGTTAGTGCTCCAATGATTATATCTTTAAGTGAATTGATTCTAGGTCTAGTCAATATCTTGGTCAATGCTGTTGGTAAATATGCATGGATCAACGTCTTGCAGCAACTGAGATTTGCCAGCGGCGTAACACATGCCACTTTCCGCAGTGCATGTCAAGCTCTAAATTAATTGGAGAACGACCGACACTAGGATGTATGCATTAATGACGCGTCTAACACGTCACATCCAAATCAAATTCGTGCATTGTTTGTAATCATATTGACCACCGGCTCTCCTTCATCTCCAACAGAGTTATGGGAGAAATATATATCGCACCAGCTGAAGATATTGTCCGTCGAATACGAAAGGAAAATTCAAATGTGAACATGGATTTCACAGCATAAATCTTAAACGAAGCGTTGATAATGATTGAAGATTTGTGCATAGACATCGCGAACAAAGTCCTCAATCAATTGGAAATGCCATCACCGACCGATCTGCTGCTGCTCCGTTCGATGTAGAATTCCGTCGTGAACAAGGTTACAACACGGGTGATCTGTTGTCGTATGTGCAATCAAATAGTCCTAATCTAACGCTTGAGAGAAAAGGTATTTACAATCAAATAGTATAAACAGACACTAACGAACTTGGAGAAATCTTCTTAGATGCTCCAGGAAGAACTGGTAAAACCTTCCTCATTAGATTGATTCTGGCAGCATTTCGATCCCAAAATGGCATAGCCTTAGCTTTTGCATTGTCCGGAATAGCTGCGATATTGCTACCAGGTGGAAGAACTGCTACCTCGGCTTTGAAATTGCCATTGAACATGCAATTCATTGAAACTCCCACGTGCAACATTTCCAAAGCATCCGGCTCACGAACTTAACACTATTAATCAGTCTAACATACAAAGGGAGACAGGCACGTACAAGTCCGTCGACACTGTTGAGGAAGCAGATGAAGCGGTTAATTATCAAGCAGATTTTTTTAATTCACTCGATCTGACAGGGATACCATCACACGTACACTAATTGGAATTCGGCGTGCCAATTATCATGTTGCGAAATATCAACAAGCCAAAACTTTGCAACGCCACGCGGCTTGCGGTAAAAAAAAATAATCAGCGACATCGTAGAAGCAACAATCTTGACAGGACCTTTCAAAGGTGAAGATGTCCTCATTACTCACATTACTATGATTCCAACAGATATGCCATTTCAATATAAGAGATTGTAATTTCCAATTCGTTTGGCGTTTGCAATCACCATCAACAAAGCTCAGGGTCAGTCTTTAGAACTGTGCAGTTTATATCTAAACACGGATTACTTCTCACATGGACAATTATATGTTATGTGTTCTAGAGTCGGCAAACCAGACAATCTCTATATCACCACAGACAATGGAACAACAAAAAATATTGTATACCCACATGCATTGTAAAATTAAACATATTAGAAACGTGCACTTTCTTTTTTTCTTTCTTTCCCACTTACCCAGACTGAGCCACAGCAACGCGTGGCGGTTACTGCTAGTTATCTATATAAATAAAAATGGAAATGTTCATTTGTTCTAAATCGCTAATCTCCAAAAGTTCTCCACCGATTGCCTTGAAATTTTCACACAACGTTCCATTTGCATCTGAGCGGGATTTTATATACATATTATATAAATATCATGTCTGTGACGGGAAACAACATGCTTTTTTTTAAAGGCTGTGTTTTTTGTGTGTTTTTCAAGTGAGGGAAATCTTCGAAACCTCTTTACCCATTGCTTTGAAATCTTGACACAACATTGCATTCGAATAGGCGAGTGTTTTTATATACATCTATATACATGCCTCACACGTACCAGGAAAAAAACATGTTTTTTTTTTTTTAAACAGCGCAATCTATAGGACGTATGAGCAACACACGCTGTAATCGCCGAAAGTTCTTCACCGATTTCATTGAAATTTTGACACTACGTTCCTTTCGAAAACGTGTGTGTTTTGATATACCTACTATTTAGATGCCACAACTGTTACAGGTAAAAACATGCATTTTTTGAAAAACAGCTCAATCTGTTGCATGTAAGAGCAACATACGATATACAAGATATGTTACGATTCAATTTCAGTGTTTCTGATTGCATTGATATATTTATTTTTCATAAATTTTGATTTATTTTCATTTTGATTTAATTAATTTGATTGACATTGCGTTGCAATTGAGCTGTGTTGTTTACCATACCGTTCATTTCGTGGATATTGCTAATTTGTTTCGTTTTTATAGTTTTTCTTTCCGTCTTTTTAACTGTTCTTATTTTTCAGTGCAATTGGTGGAGAAATCAAGCTGTGTCAATTGATCGGCGTTTGAATTGAAATATTTCGTTAGTATCTTTTGTTTTTGTATTGAAAACAAGAAAATGGACAACACGTTTATTTCACAGCTGCAAATGTGCAACAATCAACTGTGAATCCACCGGATACAACGTTAACTGCTTTCTTCACGTTATGTCAAAATGACGTGTTTGCGAAAACACTGCTGTATTCGGAAGTGCCTACGTATTACACATGGAATGCCAGTAGAAAATCATTTGAAAGTCGTAAACGAGAAGAGCGAGTCGACGGACAACCTGGCATATTTAAACAAACTACGATAGGCAGACTGTACACCGTGCATTTCAATCAAGATGAATGCTTCTTTCTTCGCAAGCAGTTGGTAAATGTCCCGGGTCCAACGTCTTTCCAGCAATTGAAATTTGTCAGCAGCGTAAGACATGCCAAATTCCGTAGTGCATGTCAAGCTCTGAATTTAATTGGAGAACGACCGACACTGGGATGTATGCATTAATGACGCGTCCAACACGTCACATCCAAATCAAATTTGTGCATTGTTTGCAATCATATTGACCACCGGCTCTCCTTCATCTCCAAGAGTATGGGAGAAACACAAATTGCACATGGCTGAAGATATTGTCCGTCGAATACGCAACGAACATTCATATATGAACATGAATTTCAGAGCAGAAATCTACAACGAAGCGTTGATAATGATTGAAGATTTGTGCTTAGAAATCGCGAACAAAGATTTCAATCAGTTGGGAATGCCATCACCGAATCGATCTGCTGCTGTTTCGTTCTATGAAGAATTGCGTCGTGAACAAAATTACAACACGGGTGATATGTTGTCGTATGTGCAATCAAATATTCTTAAGCTAACGCTTGAGCGAAAAGGCATTTACGATCAAATAATTCAAACGGTCAATAACGGGTTTGGAAAAATCTTTTTAGATGCGCCAGGAGGAACTGTAAAACCTTTCTAATTAGATTGATTTTGGCAGCATTTCGGTCCCTAAATGGCATAGCTTTAGTTCTTGCATCGTCCGGAATAGCTGCGACATTGCTACCAGGTGGAAGAACTGCTACTTCGGCTTTGAAATTGCCATTGAACATGCAATTCATTGAAACTCCCACGTGTAACATTTCCAAAGTATCCAACATGGGAAAAGTATTGCAGAAATGTAAACCGTTTGTTTGGGATGAGTGCACAATGGCCAATAAAAAAACGCTCGAGGCTCTTGATCGATCATTGCAAGATTTGCATGGAAACATCAGACCATTTGCGAACGCATTAATATTGCTTGCGGAGATTTGATGCAAACATTACCTGTAATTCCTCAATTGATACCATCAGAAGAAAAAATGCTTGCCTGAAATTCTCTACTTTGAGGCGCCACGTAAAAATGATAAAATTAACTACAAATATGCGTGTCCAACTGCAAAACGACTCATCAGCTGAGATATTCTCACATCAATTTCAGGAAATTGGGAACGGAAACGTGGCAGTCACATACAAGTCCGTCGACACTGTGGTGGAAGCAGATGAAGCGGTTAATTACCACAGGGATTTATTAATCGAAGCGTTAGTAACAAGACACCTGTGTGGTTCTTGAATTATATCTTGCTCTGGTTAAGCCCCATTTAGATTATGCAGTTCAGTTTTGGTCGCCGTACTATAGAATGGATATAAATTCACTTGGACGTGTCTAGCGTAGGATGACAAAGTTAATTCCCCAAATTAGAAACCTGTCATATGAAGACAGATTAACAAAACTTAAATTGCATTCACTGGAAAGGCAAAGAGTTAGGGGTGACATGATAGAGGTTTACAAGTGGATAAATGGTCATTACAAAGAGGATATTAATCTATATAAATAAAAATTTAATAGTTCGTTTGTTCAAAATCGCTAATCTCCAAAAGTTCTTCACTGATTGCCTTGAAATTTTCACACAACGTTCCATTCGCATCCGAGCAGGTTTTTAAATATCTACTAGCAGTACCCGCTACGCGTTGCTGTGGTTCAGTCTGGGTAAGTGGGAAAGAAAGAATAGAGAAAGTGCACGTTTCTAATATGTTTAATTTTACAATGTTTGTGGGTATACAATTTTTTTTGTTGTTCCATTGTCTGTAGTGATATAGAGATTGTCTGGTTTGCCGACTCTAGAACACGCAACATATAATTGTCCATGAGAGAGGTAATCCGTGTTTAGATATAAACTGCACAGTTCTAAAGATTGGACCTAAGCTTTGTTGATGGTGATTGCAAACGCCAAACGAATTGGAAATTACAATCGCTTAAATTGAAATGGCATATCTGTTGGAATCATGGTAATGTGAGCAATGAGGACATCTTCACCTTTGAAAGATCCTGTCAAGATTGTTGCTTCTACGACGCCGCTGATTAGCTTTTTTACTGCAAGCCGCGTGGCGTTGCAAACTTTTGTCTTGTTGATATTTCACAACATGATAATTGCACGCCGATTTCCAATTGGTGTACGTGTGATGGTATCCCTGACAGTTCGAGTGAATTAAAAAATTCTGCTTGATAATTAACCGCTTCATCTGCTTCCTCAACAGTGTCGATGGACTTGTATGTGCCTGCCTCGCTTTGTATGTTAGACTGAATAATATTGTTAAGTTCGTTTGCCAAATGCTTTGGAAATGTTGCACTTGGGAGTTTCAATGAATTGCATGTTCAATGACATTTTCAATGCCGAGGTAGCAGTTCTTCCACCTGGTAGCAATGTCGCAGCTATTCCGGACCATGCAAAAGCTAAGGCTATGCCATTTTGGGATCGAAATGCTGCCAGAATCAAGCTAATTAGGAACGTTTTCCCAGTTCTTCCTGGAGCATCTAAGAAGATTTCTCCAATCTCGTTATTGACTGTTTGAACTATTTGATTGTAAATACCTTTTCTCTCAAGCGTTAGATTAGGAATATTTGATTGCACATTCGACAACAGATCACCCGTATTATAACTTTGTTCCCGACGCAATTCTACATCGAACGAAGCAGCAGCAGATCGATTCTGTGATATCATTTCCAATTGATTGAGGATTTTGTTCGCGATGTCTAAGCACAAGTCTTCAATCATTATCAACGCTTCGTTGTAGATTTCTGTTGTGAAATCCATGTTCACATTTCAATTTTCCTTGCGTATTCGACGGACAATATCTTCAGCACGCGCGATTTATATTTCTCCCATAACTCTGTTGGAGATGAAGGAAAGCCGGTGGTCAATATGATTGCAAGCAACGTACAAATTTGATTTGGATGTGACGTGTTAGACGCGTCATTAATGCATACATCCTAGTATCGGTCGTTCTCCAATTAATTCAGAGCTTGACCTGCACTACGGAAAGTGGCATGTGTAACGCCGTTGACAAATCTCAATTGCTGGACGACGTTGATCCAGGCACATTTACCAACAGCATGCAAAGAAAGAAGCATTCATCTCGATTGGGATGCACAGTGGATGTCTGCCTATCGTAGTTTATTTCAATATGCCAGGTTGTCCGTCGACTCGCTCTCCTCGTTTGCGTCGTTCAAATGATTTTCTACTGGCATTCCACGTGTAATACGTAGGCACTTCTGAATACAGCAGTGTTTTTGCAAACGCATCATTTGACATAACGTGAAGAAGGCTCTTAACGTTATAGTGGGTGGATTCATAGCTGTTTGTTGCACATTTGCAGCTTTGAAATAAAAGTGTTTTCCATTTTCTTGTTTTCAAAACAAAACCAGAAAATACTAACGAAATATTTCAATTCAAACGTAGATCAATCGACACAGCTTAATTTCTCCATCAATTGCACTGAAAAATAAGAACAGTTAAAAGACGAAATGAAAAACAATGAAAAAAGAAACAAATAAACTATACTCACGAAGTGAAGACTATGGTAAGCAACGCAGCTCAATTCGAACGTAACGTCACACAAAATAATTAACCCAAATGAAAATAAATCAAAATCTATGAAAAATCCATTTACCAATGAAATCGGAAACATTGAAATGAAATCGTAACGTATTTTGAATAGCGTGTGTTGCTCTTACTTGCAACAGATGCCGCTGTTCTTCCTAAAAAACATGTTTTTACCTGTCACAGATGTGGCATCTAAATAGTAGGTATATAAAAACATGGACATATTCAGAATGGAACGATGTGTCAAAATTTCAAAGTAATCGAAGAAGAACTTTCGGAGATTACAGCGGTCTTTAAAAAAAAATGTTTTTCCTGTCATTGGTGAGGTATGTATATAGTAGGTATATAAAATAACATTCATCTCTTCGAATGCAATGTTGTGTCAAAATTTCAAAGCAATCGGTAAAGAGGTTTCGAAGATTTCCCTCACATGTAAACCAAACGAAAAACACAGTTTTTAAAAAAAGCATGTTTTTTTCCTTCACAGACGTGACATCTGTATAGTATGTATATAAAACTCGCTCAGATGCGAATGGAACCTTGTGTGAAAATTTCAAAGCAATCGATGAAGAACTTTCGGAGATTCGCGATTTTGAGCAAACGAACATTTCCATTTTTATTTGTATAGATAGTATGTGTTTTGCTCTTACATGCAACAGAGGTTGCTGTTTTTCAAGAAATGCATAATTTTACCTGTCACAGGTGTGGCAGTTATACTTATATTTACGAAATGAACGGTATGGTAAACAACACAGCTCAATTCCAACACGATGTCAAACAAAATAATTAAATAAAAATAAATAAAACGAAATCTATAAAAATAAAGATTATCAATTCAATCGGAAACATTGAAATGGAATTCGTGACATATTTAGTATAGCATGCATGTTGCTATTATTTGCAACAGATGGCCCTGTTTTTCAAAAACGTATGTTTTTGTCTGTCATTGGGTGTCATCTATATAGTAGTTATATAAAAAGACGCGCATATTCGAATGCAACGTTGTGTCAAAATTTCAAAGCAATCGGTGAAGAACTTTAAAGGATTACAGCGTGTGTGCTCTTACGTCCAACAGATGGCACTGTTTGTCCAAACAAGCATGTTTTTCCTGTCACAGGTGAGGCATGTATATAGTTGATATTTAAAAAGAGGCGCCTATTCGAATGCAACGTTGTGTAAAATTTCAAAGCAATCGGTAAAGTGGTTTCGAAGATTTCCCTCATTGAAAAACATATGAAAAACACAATTTTTCAGAAAAAGCATGTTTTTTGACTGTCACAGACGTGACATCTGTACAGTATGTATATAAAAATCTGGCTGGATGGGAATGGAACATTATGTGAAAATTTCAAAGCAATCGGTGAAGAACTTTCGGAGATTAGCGATTTTAAACAAACGAACATTTCCATTTTTATTTATTTACTAGCTGTACCCGCCACGCGTTGCTGTGGCTCAATCTGGGTTTAATGGGAAAGAAAGAAAGAAAAGAGAAAGTGCACGTTAATAATATATTTAATTTCACAATGCTTGTCGGTATACAATATTTTTTGTTGTTCTATTGTCTGTGGAGATATAGAGATTTCTGGTTTGCCGACTCTAGAACACGCAACATATAATTGTCCATGAGAGAAGTAATCCAAGTCTAGATATAAACTGCACAATTCTAAAGATTGTCCCTGAGCTTTGTTGATGGTGATTGCAAACGCCAATCGAATTGAAAATTACAATCTCTTTAGGTGAAATGGCATATCTGTTGGAATAATAGGTATGCGTGGAATGAGGACATCTTCACCATTGAAAGGTCCTGTCAAGATTGTTGCTTTTGCGACGTTGTTGATTATTTTCTTTTACTGCAAGGTGCATGGCCTTGCAAAATTTTGGCCGATTGATATTATGCAACATAATATTTGGCCAGCCGAATTTCAACTGACGTACGTGTGTTGGTATCCATGGTAGATCGAGTAAATTCAACAATTCTGTTGCATAATTAACAGCTTCATCTGCTTCCTCAACAGTGTCGACGGACTTTTATGTGACTGCCTCGCTTTGGATGTTAGACTAAATAATATTGTTAAGTTCTTAGCCTTTGTTCTTGCCCGCAAAACAGGTCGTTCACTCAGCCAATCGTGATTCTAATAATTGGTTTGAATATTGGGAAATACTTTTTAACCAATTCTTCTTCTTTTGACGTCACTAAATTCTAGAAGTTGTGGGGGGAATAAAGTTCGTCCTGAGGTCAGGTCAACCAGCACGTTTCCGTTCCCAATTTTCAGAAATTGATGTGAGAATATCTAAGCTGATGGATCGTTTTGCAGCTGGACATGCATATTTGTAGTTAATTTTAACGTCTTTACGTGGCGCCACAAAGTAGAGTATTTCAGTGTAGCATTTATTTCGTCCGCTGGTGTCAATCGAGGAGTTGCAGGTAATGTTTGCCTGAAATCTCCTGCAAGCAATATTAATGCATTCCAAATGGTCTGATGTTTCTACACAAATCTTGCAATGATCGATCAGAAACCTCGAGCGATTTTTTGTGGGCCATTGTACATTCATCCCAAACAATAATTTTACATTTCTGCAATACTTTTTCCATGCCAGATCCTTTGGAAATGTTGAACGTGGGGGTTTCAATGAATTGCATTTCCAATGGCAATTTCAAAGCCGAAGTAGCAGTTCTTCCATCCGATAGCAATGTCGCAGCTATTCCGGACTATGCAGGAGCAAAGATTATGCCATTTTGTGATCGAAATGCTGCCAGAATCAATCTAATTAGGAAAGTTTTACCAGTTCCTGCTGGCGCATCTAAGAAGATTTCTCCAAGTCCGTTATTGACAGTTTGAATTATTTAATTGTAAATGCCTTTTCACTCAAGCATTAGCTTAGGAATATTCGATTGCAGATACGGCAACAGATCACCCATGTTGTAATTTTGTTCATGACACAATTCTACATCGAACGAAGCAGCAGCAGATCGATTCGCATTTCCAATTGATTGAGAACTTTGTTCGCGATTTCTAAGCACAAATCTTCAATCATTATCAACGCTTCTTTGTAGATTTTGCTGTGAAATCCATGTTCATATTTGAATTTTCCTTGCGTATTCGACGGATAATATCTAGAGCCATGTGCGATTTATATTTCTCCCAAAACTCTGTTGGAGATGAAGGAGAGCAGGCGGTCAATATGATTGCAAACAACGCACAAATTTGATTTGGATGTGACGTGTTGGACGCATATTAATGCATACATCCCAGTGTCGGTCGTTCTCCAATAAATTCAGAGCTTGACATGCACTACAGAAAGTGGCGGGTGTATCGACGTTGACAAATCTCAATTGCTGGAAAGACGTTGGACCGAGCACATTTACATACAGCATGCGAAGAAAGAAGCATTTATCTTGACTGGGATGCACGGTGTGCAGTCTTCCTATCATAGTTTATTTGAATATGCTAGGTTCTCCACCACTCGCTCTCCTCGTTTGTGTCGTTCAAATGATTTTCTACTGGCATTCCATGTGTAATACGTAGGCACTTCCCAATACAGCAGTGTTTTCACAAACTCGTCATTTTGACATAACGTGAAGAAAGCAGTTAACGTTGTAGCCGGGGGATTCACAGCAGTTTGTTGCACATTTGCAGCTGTGAAAGAAACGTGTTGTCCATTTTCTTGTTTTTAAAACAAAAACAAAAAATGCTAAATAAATATTTATATTCAAATGCAGATGAGTCGACACAGTTCAATTTCACCACCAATTGCACTGAAAAATAAGCAGAACAGTTAAAAAAATGAAACGAAAAACAATGAAGAAAGAAACATAAACTATACCCATGAAATGCACGGTATGGTAAACAACCCAGCTTAATTTCAATACAATGTCACACAAAATAATTAAATCATAATGAAAATAAATTTATCAATGCAATCGTAAACATTGAATTGGAATCGTAACAGATTTTATGTAGTGTGTGTTGTTCGTACATGCAACCCGGGCACTGTTTTCAAAAATATAATTTTATCAATGACAGGTGTTGTATGTAAATAGTAGGCACATAAAATCATGCACGTATGTGATTGGAAGATTGTGTCAAAATTTTTAAGGATTTGGTGAAGAACTTACGGAGATTACAGTGTGAGTTGCTCTTACGTCCTACAGATGGCACTGTTTAAAAAAATAGTTTTTTTTCCTTTCTCAGATGAGGCATATATATAGTAGGTATATAAAAACACTCGCCTTCTCGAATGTAACGTTGTGTGGAAATTTCAAAGCAATCGGTAAAGAGGTTTCGAAGATTTCCCTCACATGAAAAACACAGTTTGTCAAAAAAGCCTGTTTTTTCCCGTCACAGACGTGACATGCTTATAATAGATATATAAAAAACTGCTCGGATGCGAATGGAACGTTGTGTAAAAATTTCAAGGCAATCGGTGAAGAACTTTCGGAGATTAGCGATTTTGAACAAACGAACATTTGAGCAATGCAACTGGTATGTACATGGACGACTTAATCCGCTTGACCATCACGAATGGACATAAGGAAGTGATAGCCGAAGCTATTTGAACCACTTCCCCGCCGGCACTCGGATGGTAATCTTGGGCATAGAATTTTATCAAATCACCTCATTTTTTGGGGCAACAATAATAAAATGATAGATAATAAATAATGATAGATTTGATAAAATGCTATGCCCAAGATTACCATCCGAGTGCCGGCGGGGAAGTGGTTCAAATAGCTTCGGCTATCACTTCCTTATGTCCGGTCATGATGGTCAAGCGGATTAAGGCGTCCCTGTACATACCAGTTGCGTTGCTCCTGCAGTATGGGTTCGAGTCACTTCTGGGGTGTGAGTTTTCAGTTGTATATAGTCCTGGGGACCATTCAGGCTTGTTCGCATATATATATATATATATATATATATATATATATGTCGTACCTAGTAGCCAGAACGCACTTCTCAGCCTACTATGCACGGCCCGATTTGCCTAATAAGCCAAGTTTTCATGAATTAATTGTTTTTCGAGTACCTAACCTACCTAACCTAACCTAACCTAACTTTATCGGCTACCTAACCTAACCTAACCTATAAAGATAGGTTAGGTTAGGTTAGGTAGGGTTGGTTAGGTTCGGTCATATAACTACGTTAATTTTAACTCCAATTAAAAAAATTGACCTCATACATAATGAAATGGTAGCTTTATCATTTCATAAGAAAAAAATTAGAGAAAATATATTAATTCATGAAACTTGGTTATTAGGCAAATCGGGCCTTGCATAGTAGGCTGAGAAGTGCGTTCTGGCTACTAGGTACGACATATATATATATAATATATATATATATATATATATATATATATATATATTATATATATATATATATATATATGTCGTTATTTGAACTACTTCCCCGCCGGCATTCGGATGGTAATCTTGGGCATAGCATTTTATCAAATCTATCATTATTATTATTATCTATCTTTTATTATTGTTGCCCCAAAAATGAGGTGATTTGATAAAATTCTATGCCCAAGATATAGATATATATATATATTATATATATATATATATATATATATATATATATATATATAATATATTATAATATATAATATATATATAGTCGTACCTAGTAGCCAGAACGCACTTCTCAGCCTACTATGCAAGGCCCGATTTGCTTAATAAGCCAAGTTTTCCTGAATTAATATATTTTCTCTAATTTTTTTTTTATGAAATGACAAAGCTACCCATTTCATTATGTATGAGGTCAATTTTTTTTATTGGAGTTAAAATTAACGTAGATATATGACCGAACCTAACCAACCCTACCTAACCTAACCTAACCTATCTTTATAGGTTAGGTTAGGTTAGGTAGCCGAAAAGTTAGGTTAGGTTAGGTTAGGTAGGTTAGGTAGTCGAAAACAATTAATTCATGAAAACTAGGCTTATTAGGCAAATCGGGCCTTGCATGTAGGCTGAGAAGTGCGTTCTGGCTACTAGGTACGACATATATATATATATCTATATATATATATATATATATATATATATATATATATATATATATATATATTATATATATATATATATATATATATATATATATATTATATATATGTCGTACCTAGTAGCCAGAACGCAATTCTCAGCCTACTATGCAAGGCCCGTTTTGCCTAATAAGCCAAGTTTTCATGAATTAATATATTTCTCTAATTTTGTTCCTATGAAATGATAAAGCTTCCCATTCCATTATGTATGAGGTCAATTTTTTTATTGGAGTTAAAATTAACGTAGTTATATGACCGAACCTAACCAACCTACCTAACCTAACCTAATCTATCTTTATAGGTTAGGTTAGGTTAGGTAGCCGAAAAAGTTAGTTTAGGTTAGGTTAGGTAGTCGAAAAACAATTAATTCATGAAAACTTGGCTTATTAGGCAAATCGGGCCTTGCATAGTAGGCCGAGAAGTGCGTTCTGGCTACTAGGTACGACATATATATATATATATATATATATATATATATATATATATATATATATATATATATATATATATATATATATATATTTATATATATATATATATATATATATATATATATATATATATATATATATATATATATATATATATTATATATATATATATATATATATATATATATATATATATATATATATATATATATATATATATGCTATATGAAGACACTTGGACCGCTGGTATAATCCAATACTAGAGCAGAAACCACAATACCTCCAATAAAATTATATTACAAATCAACCATGCACAGTGAACATATAAAAGAGGAAAGAATAATGAAAGAAATAATCCGTAAAGGAGTAAAAGCACTACTCCTAACCAAAACATAAACCTGATAATATTCTATAAAACCAAGAAGACTTCCGAACTCCTTATCAAAAACAGCCCGAAGCCGACAGAGAACCCTCTACAGCAGTCAAGCTTTGTATACATGTACACTTGCCCCCACGAAGGATGTAACCTTCAATCTAAGTACATAGGTATGACGTCGACCAAGCTGACGAGGCGTTTGACTTGCCATCTTCAATCCGGTGCCCCTAGGAATCACATGAGACAAGCCCATAACATCACCCTAACAAGAGAAATGTTGAACAAAAATACATGCATAATAAACAAAACCCAAGATGCAAGAAGATTACAAATTCTTGAAGCAATCCACATAAGAATAGAACAACCTACCATGAACACCCAAATCACGGAACTATTTACCCTACCCACAATGAGAGTCAGGACAAGACCAGAACATAACGATGCCAACACAGAAGACAATGTTCAACATAACAGGCCAATTACACTGGATTAATCTTTGTATGTAGATACCAGCTGCCTCGTATGGGCCAATAGGCCTTCTGCGGTTACCTATATTCTTATGTTCATATGTGTGACCCCACTTATTTCCCCTATGTATCCCCTTTTGTTTTCACATTTATTGTCTTATCACCTGACCCAGTGCTGGTATAAAATCAATCACATTGTAAAATTCCTTCACTTGAGAATGAACCATGGAGGTTCGAAACGTTGTGAATATTGTACAAATAAGTGTAATACATTCTATAGTAATTTACCTCTTTTCTTCACCCGGAAATTACGAAAATGATTTTTGGAGAACTCCTATTTCAGCTAAGCCCTGATGCTAAGAAAATAGTTAGAGGGATAGAAGCCCTAAATCAGAAGATAGTAAATACAGAATATGCGGTCATATTTAATGAGACATGTTTAAAAGAAAACCTGCTGCCAGTATTCACCAATATATATATATATATATATATATATATATATATATATATATATATATATATATTATATATATATATATATATATATATATATATATATATATGCCTAGTAGCAATCAATTGGTGCTACCGTGTACTGGAGAAGCAATGTCTAATAGCTACAACACTTGTAACTGGAATATTGGGGATATGGTACATGGTTGTCCAGAAATGAGTATACGTTGATGTTAATATTCCAGTCCGCATTACGATGTCGAGTGGTGCCCAGTGTTGGTAGATATGGTGTCGTAATCAAATTCGGAGACGTCTCTGATATTTCATATACACTTTGTGAAAGTAATTTCACTCTAAAGAGTTTGGAGTCTAAATGTCCATCCAGTTTCCAGCGATTAATCCATCTACACACGGTCGAGACGCTGGTGCCTGTCTCTTTAGCAATAGATCGGGCTGACATTCCACTCCTCCATAGTTTTACAAACATTAGTCGATCATCCAGAGATGTATTTCTACATCTACGTTGACGCTCCATATTCCTGTGTGGGACAAAGTACAGATTTACCATTCAAGGACAAATATATTATACTCATTATTAAAGCTCTGGTACCGAATAGCTTTTTCTAGAAACATAATGTATTTGGAATAGAAAATATACTCCTAGTGAAAAATGATTATTATGTTTACGACGAGTTTTTAATGAATCTATTCCAGCATAATTTTGAATAACAGTTCTTAATATTTCGTAGTAACATTTTTAAGTGAATGTTTTCTTCAGATTAGATTGAATAACTGACTTGGGCAAACCTGAAGATAGTTTGCTCATAATCACGTAGATGTGTTTTATCGGTTTTACTACAACGTTTCATCATGTCAGAGGACGAAATATTTCCAGAACATTAACTGACGTTATCCTCAGCTCCAAGTATATACAGAGATGATGGCAGGTCAGTTTGTTAGCAAATACTTGCCTTCTACTTCCCGTCTTTTACTTAGACACCTCTCTCCACTTCCTCCGTCTGTTAGCAAGGTACAACTCTCTACTTACGTCTATGACTAGATTATAATATCACACAGGAGGGAAATCACTTGAGTTAATGCCCATCATGTTGGTTTTGATGTGGGGGAAGGAATTTAATAATTTTATCCATGTGAATTGGAATTGTTCTAAGGTGGAAAGTGTTTGTCCTATGTAAATAAGTTGATGTTTTGAGAAATTATGAATATCTTTGGTAAATGGAACAATAAATTTTTAATGTTCTCCGATTACTTGGTACTGCATTATTGCGGATTTGTCAGTGGGAAATGTTTTATAAGGACTTCAGTGTTATCATTAACAATAATTCTGAATGACTTAAAGTACTGATCATAGCATATGATATTAACCTATGTGATAAACTGCAGTTGGGTGGCTACTTTTATTGGTGGGCCCACTTAGTCCTAATGCCATGTTCTGTTTTTTTCTGTTTTCCGTTTTTTTATAAATACATTTAGGTACATCTGCATTTGTGCAGCTACCGTAGACTATTTGAAGGGGAGTATAGTGTGAATAAAAAAAATACTAGCTACGTCATGTTAAAAATTTCCATCACACAGGATGGTTAATCATACAGGGCCATGTGATCAGTAGCCTGATAATTTTAGGTGCATGATGAGTATATAATCAAGAACACGAGAGTGAATAAAATAATTGCAACGCTCCATGTACCTCTTTCCAATGGGTCTGATTGCATAGATAACTGGGCATTCGGTGATATAGTGAGCGAGATCATGCCCCAGTTCCTTCTCACAGGGTTTGCACCTGAAGTGTCAGGATTAGGAGATCCGTCATCTGTAGCCACTTGCCACAGGTAATGGTAGCCCAACGTGATCCTTTCAACCACTGTGTCGCACAACTTGTTGGACGTTTTGTGCTGCCTATAAACATTGGTTTCAGATCTGAACAACTCATAGCTTTTTATACTGGTGCTTTTAGGTCGTTGAGAGTCAGTAATTTCTCTCCTATCAGACCTGAGTGCTCGGAACAATATAACCTGACAGCAGAGATGGGGGATACCTAGGTCTAATTCAACTTCATCCGTGTTAGACGCTAATTTGGCTGCAATGTTTGTGTCATTATGACGGGTTATATATGTGTTGGTATCCATACAATGGAAACTCGAAATTCGAAACCCTTTACTCTGTGCGTAGTTTAGGTCATTTATAATTGTTAATATGAGATTCTTGCTGTCGATCTTCCAAGAGAAGTTTTCAATTGCTTGGAGAGCAGACTTTGAACCACAAAATATTATTCCCCCTTCTATGTTTATTAATGTTATGGTAGATAGTTGTAGTGCAGCTAGTTCTACTTTTGTCGAGGTCAGCCAGTTGTTTAACCCTGACACCGATAGTTTGTGTGCAAATATTGTTTCTATAAACCCTCCATGCTGCTGCAGTCCGTTCAGTAGTAGATTGGACTGAGTCGGCGGTGTAGACACTGTTCAATGTTCTGATAAACAAATTAACAATTGATATTCCCACACCACTTGACGAAGACGCCACTTGTCATGCCGATGACGTATACTTTGTTTCAAATATTCATACTAGAATGCAAGCTCTACTTGATTCACTCACTGCTAAAAGCATTGCAAATGATCTTGGTACCTCTATAACTAAATTCAGAACTCTCCATCCCCAAAGAAAACTCATATCCTTCTAACTTTCAAGGTCAACAATCAGAAAATTGAAACATGTGGGCATCACAAATACCTTGTAGTTGGTATCAACAGTGATATTGTAGGTGATCTACATCGTAGGTTAAAAGAAAGACTTAAAACACTGAAAATCTTACTGGTAAGAAATTGTTATCAATATTAGATATGCTACATTATTCTATACTAGCAGTACCCGGCCACGCGTAGCTGTGCTCAGCAACGCATGTGCGTTGCTGAGCCACAGCACCTTACCTGTCCCCCAGTCCTCCCCATATTTTACATTCACATTCATTTTACATTTACATTCTCTCCTCATGCGTCTCCTCAGCCTCCCAACCTTCCACTCCAAGTCCCCTCGTCCTCCCCACCATTCCTACTCCACCATCCCCTTTTCAGGGATATTCCTGCGTGGGCCCTATGCCTCTGGCTGGCCC
>WNGS01005641.1:13700500-13726740 GCA_020271785.1 Procambarus virginalis
CACCTCACCGCGGCACTCGGATGGTTATCTTGGGCATAGCATTTTACCAAATCACCTCATTCTTTGGGGCACACGTGAGGAACACAAATGCGAACAAGCCTGAATGGTCCCCAGGACTATATGCGAATGAAAACTCACACCCCAGAAGTGACTCGAACCCATACTCCCAGGAGCAACGCAACTGGTATGTACAAGACGCCTTAAACCACTTGACCATCACGACCGGACAAAATGAGGTGATAGCCGAAGCTATTTGAACCACCTCCCGCCGGCACTCGGATGGTTATCTTGGGCATAGCATTTACCAAATCACCTCATTCTTTGGGGCACACGTGAGGAACACAAATGCGAACAACCTGAATGGTCCCCAGGACTATATGCGAATGAAAACTCACACCCCAGAAGTGACTCGAACCCATACTCCCAGGAGCAACGCAACTGGTATGTACAAGACGCCTTAAACCACTTGACCATCACGACCGGACAAAATGAGGTGATAGCCGAAGCTATTTGAACCACCTCACCGCGGCACTCGGATGGTTATCTTGGGCATAGCATTTTACAAATCACCTCATTCTTTGGGGCACACGTGAGGAACACAAATGCGAACAAGCCTGAATGGTCCCCAGGACTATATGCAATGAAAACTCACACCCCAGAAGTGACTCGAACCCATACTCCCAGGAGCAACGCAACTGGTATGTACAAGACGCCTTAAACCACTTGACCATCACGACCGGACAAATGAGGTGATAGCCGAAGCTATTTGAACCACCTCACCGCCGGCACTCGGATGGTTATCTTGGGCATAGCATTTTACCAAATCACCTCATTCTTTGGGGCACACGTGAGGAACACAAATGCGAACAAGCCTGAATGGTCCCCAGGACTATATGCGAATGAAAACTCACACCCAGAAGTGACTCGAACCCATACTCCCAGGAGCAACGCAACTGGTATGTACAAGACGCCTTAAACCACTTGACCATCACGACCGGACAAAATGAGGTGATAGCCGAAGCTATTTGAACCACCTCACCGCCGGCACTCGGATGGTTATCTTGGGCATAGCATTTTACCAAATCACCTCATTCTTTGGGGCACACGTGAGGAACACAAATGCGAACAAGCCTGAATGGTCCCCAGGACTATATGCGAATGAAAACTCACACCCCAGAAGTGACTCGAACCCATACTCCCAGGAGGCAACGCAACTGGTATGTACAAGACGCCTTAAACCCTTGACCATCACGACCGGACATAATGAGGTGATAGCCGAAGCTATTTGAACCACCTCACCGCCGGCACTCGGATGGTTATCTTGGGCATAGCATTTTACCAAATCACCTCATTCTTTGGGGCACACGTGAGGAACACAAATGCGAACAAGCCTGAATGGTCCCCAGGACTATATGCGAATGAAAACTCACCCCCAGAAGTGACTCGAACCCATACTCCCAGGAGCAACGCAACTGTATGTACAAGACGCCTTAAACCACTTGACCATCAACGAACCGGACATCTGAGGTGATAGCCGAAGCTATTTGAACCACCTCACCGCCGGCACTCGGATGTTATCTTGGGGCATAGCATTTTACCAAATCCCCTCATTCTTTGGGGCACACGCGAGGAGACAAATGCGAACCAGCCTGATGGTCCCCAGGACTATATGCGAATGAAAACTTCACACCCCAGAGTGACTCGAACCCATACTCCCAGGAGCAACGCAACTGGTATGTACAAGACGCCTTAAACCACTTGACCATCACGACCGAACATAATGAGGTGATAGCCGAAGCTATTTGAACCACCTCACCGCCGGCACTCGGATGGTTATCTTGGCATAGCATTTCACCAATCACCTCATTCTTTGGGGCACACGTGAGGAACACAATGCGAACAAGCCTGAATGGTCCCCAGGACTATATGCGAATGAAAACTCACACCCCAGAAGTGACTCGAACCCATACTCCAGGAGCAACGCAACTGGTATGTACAAGACGCCCTAAACCACTTGACCATCACGACCGGACATAATGAGGTGATAGCCGAAGCTATTTGAACCACCTCACCCGCCGGCACTCGTATGGTTATCTGGGCATAGCATTTTACCAAATCACCTCATTCTTTGGGGCACATGTGAGGAACACAAATGCGAACAAGCTGAATGGTCCCCAGGACTATATGCGAATGAAAACTCACACCCCAGAAGTGACTCGAACTCATACTCCCAGGAGCAAAGCACTGGTATGTACAAGACGCCTTAAACCACTTGACCATCACGACCCGGACATAATGAGGTGATAGCCGAAGCTATTTGAACCCACCTCACCGCCGACTCGGATGGTTATCTTGGGCATAGCATTTTACCAAATCACCTCATTCTTTGGGCACACGTGAGGAACACAAATGCGAACAAGCCTGAATGGTCCCCAGACTATATGCGAATGAAAACTCACACCCCAGAAGTGACTCGAACCCATACTCCCAGGAGCAACGCAACTGGTATGTACAAGACGCCTTAAACCACTTGACCATCACGACCGGACATAATGAGGTGATAGCCGAAGCTATTTAACCACCTCACCGCCAGCACCGCCGCACTCGGATGGTTATCTTGGGCATAGCATTTTACCAAATCACCTCATTCTTTGGGCAACACGTGGAACACAAATGCGAACAAGCCTGAATGGTCCCCAGGACTATATGCGAATGAAAACTCACACCCCAGAAGTGACTCGAACCCATACTCCCAGGAGCAACGCAACTGGTATGTACAAGACGCCTTAAACCACTTGACCATCACGACCGGACATAATGAGGTAATGCCCGAAGCTATTTGAACCACCTCACCGCCGGCACTCGGATGGTTATCTTGGGCTAGCATAGCATTTTACCAAATCACCTCATTCTTTGGGGCACACGTGAGGAACACAAATGCGAACAAGCCTGAATGGTCCCCAGGACTATATGCGAATGAAAACTCAACTCCCCAGAAGTGACTCGAACCCATACTCTCAGGAGCAACGCACTGGTATGTACAAGACGCCTTAAACCACTTGACCATCACGACCGAACATAATAGGTGATAGCCGAAGCTATTTGAACCACCTCACCGCCGTCACTCGGATGTTATGTTGGGCATAGCATTTTACCAAATCACCTCATTCTTTGGGCACACATGAGGAAGACAAATGCGAACAAGCCTGAATGGTCCCCAGGACTATATGCGAATGAAAACTCACACCCCAGAAGTGACTCGAACCCATACTCCCAGGAGCAACGCAACTGGTATGTACAAGACGCCTTAAACCACTTGACCATCATGACCGGACATAATGAGGTGATAGCCGAAGCTATTTGAACCACCTCACCACCGGCACTCGGATGGTTATCTTGGGCATAGCATTTTTACCAAATCACCTCATTCTTTGGGGCACACGTGAGGAACACAAATGCGACAAAGCCTGAATGGTCCCCAGGACTATATGCGAATGAAAACTCACACCCCAGAAGTGACTCGAACCCATACTCCCAGGAGCAACGCAACTGGTATGTACAAGACGCCTTAAACCACTTGACCATCACGACCGGACAAATGAGGTGATAGCCGAAGCTATTTGAACCACCTCACCGCCGCACTCGGATGGTTATCTTGGGCATAGCATTTTACCAAATCACCTCATTCTTTGGGGCACATGTGAGGAACACAAATGCGAACAAGCCTGAATGGTCCCCAGGACTATATGCGAATGAAAACTCACACCCAGAAGTGACTCGAACTCATACTCCCAGGAGCAAAGCAACTGGTATGTACAAGACGCCTTAAACCACTTGACCATCACGACCGGACATAATGAGGTGATAGCCGAAGCTATTTGAACCACCTCACCGCCGGCACTCGGATGGTTATCTTGGGCATAGCATTTTTTCCAAATCACCTCATCTTTGGGCACACGTGAGGAAGACAAATGCGAACAAGCCTGAATGGTCCCCAGGACTATATGCGAATGAAAACTCACACCCCAGAAGTGACTCGAACCCATACTCCCAGGAGCAACGCAACTGGTATGTACAAGACGCCTTAAACCACTGACCATCACGACCGGACATAATGAGGTGATAGCCGAAGCTATTTGAACCACCTCACCGCCGGCACTCGGATGGTTATCTTGGGCATAGCATTTCATTTTACCAAATCACCTCATTCTTTGGGGCACACGTGAGGAACACAAAATGCGAACAGCCTGAATGGTCCCCAGGACTATATGCGAATGAAAACTCACACCCCAGAAGTGACTCGAACCCATACTCCCAGGAGCAACGCAACTGGTATGTACAAGACGCCTTAACCCACTTGACCATCACGACCGTACATAATGAGGTAATAGCCGAAGCTATTTGAACCACCTCACCGCCGGCACTCGGATGGTTTATCTTGGGCAGAGCATTTTACCAAATCACCTCATTCTTTGGGGCACACGTGAGGAACACAAATGCGAACAAGCCTGAATGGTCCCCAGGACTATATGCGAATGAAAACTCACACCCCAGAAGTGACTCGAACCCATACTCCCAGGAGCAACGCAACTGGTATGTACAAGACGCCTTAAACCACTTGACCATCACGAACGGACATAATGAGGTGATAGCCGGGAGCTATTTGAACCACCTCACCGCCGGCACTCGGATGGTTATCTTGGCATAGCATTTCATTTTACCAATCACCTCATTCTTTGGGGCACACGTGAGGAACACCAATGCGAACAAGCCTGAATGGTCCCCAGGACTATATGCGAATGAAACTCACACCCCAGAAGTGACTCGAACCCATACTCCCAGGAGCAACGCAACTGGTATGTACAAGACGCCTTAAACCACTTGACCATCACGACCGGACATAATGAGGTGATAGCCGAAGCTATTTGAACCACCTCACACCGCCGGCACTCGGATGGTTATCTTGGGCATAGCATTTTACCAAATCACCTCATTCTTTGGAGCACACGTGAGGAACACAAATGCGAAACAAGCCTGAATGGTCCCCAGGACTACATGCGAATGAAAACTCACGCCCCCGAAGTGACTCGAACCCATACTCCCTGGAGCAACGCAACTGGTATGTACAAGACGCCTTAAACCACTTGACCATCACGACCGGACATAATGAGGTGATAGCCGAAGCTATTTGAACCCACCTCACCGCCGGCACTCGGATGTTTATCTTGGGCATAGCATTTTACCAAATCACCTCATTTTTTTGGGGCAACACGTGAGGAACACAAATGCAAACAAGCCTGAATGGTCCCCAGGACTATATGCGAATGAAAACTCACACCCCAGAAGTGACTCGAACCCATACTCCCAGGAGCAACGCAACTGGTATGTACAGGGATGCCTTAAACCACTTGCCGGCTCTCCACTTGCCGCTTCTCCACTTGCCGGCTTTGGTGCGGCGGGAAGTGCCTCAAATAGCCCAGGCTATCACTTCCTTATGTCGTCGTGTGATGGTCATGTGGTTTAAAGGATCCCTGTACATACCATTGCGTTGCTCCCTGGGAGTATGAGTTCGAGTCACTTCTGGGTGTGAGTTTTCATTCGCATATAGTCCTGGGACCATTCAGGCTTGTTTGCATTTGTGTTCCTCACGTGTTGCCCCAAAAAATGAGGTGATTTGATAAAATGCTATGCCCAAGATAACCATCCAGGTGCCAGCAGGGAAGTGGCTCAAATAGCCCAGGCTATCACTTCCTTATGTCCGGGCGTGATGGTCAAGTGGTTTAAGGCATCCCTGTACATACTAGATACAACTGAAAACTCATTAAGGCGTCCCTGTACATACCAGTTGCGTTGCTCCTGTCAGTATGGGTTCGAGTCACTTCTGGGGTGTGAGTTTTCAGTTGTATCTAGTCCTGGGGACCATTCAGGCTTGTTTGCATTTGTGTTCCTCACGTGTTGCCCCAAAAATGAGGTGATTTGATAAAATGCTATGCCCAAGATTACCATCCGAGTGCCGGCGGGGAAGTGGTTCATATAGCTCCGGCTATCACTTCCTTATGTCCGGTCGTGATGGTCAAGCGGATTAAGGCGTCCCTGTACATACCAGTTGCGTTGCTCCTGGCAGTATGGGTTCGAGTCACTTCTGGGGTGTGAGTTTTCAGTTATATATATATATATATATATATATATAATATATATATAATATTAATATATATATATATATATATATACGAGCAGTTTTTATATACATACTCTATCGATGTCACGTCTGTGACGGGAAATAACATGGTTTTTTGAAAGAATGTCATGTGTTTTTCATATGAGGGAAATCTTTGAAACCTCTTTAGCGATTGCTTTGAAATTTTGACACAACGTTGCATTGGAATAGGCGATTGTTTTTATGTACCAACTATATACATGCCTCACCTGTGACAGGAAAAACAGGCGTTTTTTTGAAAAACGCGCCATCTGTAGGACGTAGGAGCAACACAGCCTTTAATCTCCGAAAGTTCTTCGCCGATTGCTCTGAAATTTTGACACAACGTTCCATTCGAATATGTGCGTGTTTTTGTATACTGCTATTTAGATGGCACACCTGTGGCAGGTGAAACATGCATTTTTTTAAACAGCACCATTTGTTGCACATAAGACCAACACAAGCTATTCAAAAATGTTACAATTCCATTTCAATGTTTCCAATTGCATTGAAAAATTAAATTTTAATAGATATTGATTTATTTTCATTTTGATTTAATTACATTGTGTGACAATGCGTTGGAATGAGCTGTGTTGTGGGTATAGTTTATTTGCTTCATTTTTCATTTCGTATTTTTTTAACTTTTCTTCTTATTTTTCAATGCAATTGGTCGTGGATGAGCTCTATCGATTGATCTGCTTTGAATTGAAAAATATCGTTAGTATTTTTGTTTTCTTTTGAAAACATGAAAATGGACAACACGTTTATTTCACAGCTGCAAAAAGTGCAACAAAAGCTATGAATCCACCAGCTACAACGTAACTGCTTCTTCACGTTATGTCAAAATTACGGGTTTGTTAAAAACAGATATCTTCGGAGTGCCTACGTATTACACATGGAATGCCTGAAGAAAATCATTTGAACGACGGAAACGAGGAGAGCGAGTCGACGGAAACCTGGCACATTCAAATAAATGCTATAGGTACACTGTACGCCGTGCATCCTAATCAGGATGACTGCTTCTTTCTCACATGCTGTTGGTAAATGTGCCCGGTCCTACGTCTTCCAGCAAATGAGAGCTGTCAACGGGCGTAACAAAGGCCACTTCCTGTCGTTCATGTCAAGCTCTGAATTATTGGAGAACGACCGACACTGGGACGTATGCATTAATGCCGCGACCAACACATCGCATCCAATTCAAATTCGTGCATTGTTTGTAATCATATTGACCACCGGCTCTCTTTCATCTCCAACAGAGTTATGGGAGAAATGAATGCACAATACCCCACAAAAAATCGCTCGAGGTATTGATCGATCATTGCAAAATTTGTGTGGAAAACATCAGACCATTTGGGAACACAATAATATTGCTTGCAGGAGATTTCAGGCAAACATTACCTGTAATTCCTCGATCGACCCAGAGGTTGAAATAAATACTTGCTTTAAATACTTACTTTGTGGCCACGTATAGACTTTAAAATTAACTCCAAATATGCGTGTTCAGCTGCAAAAGGATCCATCAGCTGAGATATTCTCACATCAATTTCTGGAAATTGAGAGGTAAACGAGACGGTTGATCTCACCTCAGGATGATTTTCATTGCAACATAACTTCTGCAATTTAGTGACGTCAAAAGAAGAATTGGTTAAAAAAGTATTCCCAATATTCAAACCAATTATAAGACTCATGATTGGTGAGTGACTAGCTATTCTTGCAGCCAAGAACAAAGACGTCTATGACTTTAATAATATTATTCTCTAACATACAAAGCGAGGCAGTCACATACAAATCGGTCGATACTGTTAAGAAAGCAGATGAAGCGGTTATTATCCAACAATTTTTTTTAATTCACTCATATCTGCCAGGGATACCATCACACATACGGCAATTGAAAATCACGTTGCCAGTTATTATGTTGTGAAATATCAATTTCAATCAGCCAAAACTTTGCAACGCCACAGCCTTGCAGTAAAAAATTAATCAGCGACGTCGTCGAACAACAATCTTGACAGGAGCTTTCAAAGGGGAAGATGTCCACATTCCACTCATTCCTATGATTCCAACAGATATGCCATTTTCAATTTTAGAGATTGTAATTTCCAATTCGATTGGCGTTTGCAATCATCATCAACAAAGCTCAAGACAAATCTTAGAATTGTGCAGTTATATCTAGACAAGGATTGCTTCTCACATGGACAATATATGTTTCGTGTTCTAGAGCTGGCAAACCAGACTATCTCTATATCCCAGACAATGGAACAACAAAAATAAAGTATACCTACAAGCATTGTGAAATTAAACATATTAGAAACGTGCGCTATCTCTTTTCTTTCTTTCCCATTTAACCAGACTGACCCACAGCAACGCGTGGTAGTACTGCTAGTGTATTTAAATATAAACGAAAATGTTCGTTTGTTCAAAATGGCTAATCTCCGAAAGATCTTCACCGATTGCTTTGAAATTTTCACAGAATATTCCATTCGCACCCGGCCAGGTTATAATATACATACTATATAGATATCATGTCTGTGACAGTAAAAAACATGCTTTTTTCTGAAAAACTGTGTTTTTCATGTGTTTTTTCCTGTGAGGGAAATCTTTGAAACCTCTTTGCCGATTGCTTTGAAATTTGGACACAACGTTGCAATCGAATAGGCGCGTATTTTGTTCTATCTTCTATATACATGCCTCCCCTGATACAGGAAAAAAATGTTTTTTTTTTTAAACAGTACCATCTTTTGAACGCAAGAGCAACACACACTGAATTCTCCGAAAGTTCTTCACCTATTGCTTTGAAAATTTTGACACAACGTTGCATTCGAATAGGCGTGTCTTTTTATATACCTACTATATAGTTGCCACACCTGTGACAGGTAAAAGCATGCGTTTTTGAAAAACAGTGCCATCTGTTGCACATAATGGCAACATGCACGCTTTACTAAATATGTCATGAATTCCTTTTCAGTGTTTCCGATTGCATTGATAAATTTTATTTTCATAGATTTCTATTTATTTAATTTTTTATTGAATTTTTTTGTGTGACATTATGTTGGAATTGAGCTGTGTTGTTTATCATACGGTTTATTTCGTAAGTATATGTATAGATCCCACACCTGTGACTGGTAAAACTATGCTTTACTTGACAAACAGCGCTCTCTGTTGCCTGTAAGAGCAACACACATGCTACACTAAATAAGTTAAAATTCCATTTCAGTATATCTGATTGCATTGATAAGTGAATTTTCATAGATTTTGATTGATTTTCATTTTGATTTAATTATTTTGTGTGAATTGCATTGGAATTAAGCTTTGTTGTTTACCATACCATTCATTTCGTGAGAATTGTTAACTTTTTTTAATGAATATAAATAAAAATGGAAATGTTCATTTGTTCAAAATCGCTAATCTCTGAAAGTTCTTCACCGATCGCTTTGAAATTTTCACACAACGTTCCATTCGCATCCGGCCAAGTTTTTATATACATACTATATAGATAACACGTCTGTGATGGATAAAAAAACATGCATTTTCTGAAAAAATGTGTTTTTCATGTGTTTTTCCATGTGAAGGAAATCTTTCAAACCTCTTTACCGAATGTTTTGAAATTTTAGCACAATGTTGCACTCAAATAGGCACGTCTTTTTATATATCTACTATAAATATGCAACACCTGTGACATGAAAAAACATGTTTTTTTGAAAAACAGCGCCATCTGTTGGACGTAAGTGCAAAACATGCTGTAATCTCATAAAGTTCTTCACCGATTGCTTTGAAATTTTGATACAACGTTGCATTCGAATTGGTGCATCTTTTTTTATACCTACTATATAGATGCCACACCTGTGACAGGCAAAAACATACGTTTCTGAAAAATAGTGCCATCTGTTGGACATAATAGTAAGATGCATGCTATACTAAATATGTCATGAATTCCATTTCAATGTTTCCGATTGCATTGATAAATTTTATTTTTATAGATTAAGATTTATTTTATTTTTTATTGAATTATTTTGTGTGACATTGTGTTGGAATTGAGCTGTGTTGTTTACCATACTGTTCATTTCGAAAGTATGAGTATAGATCCCGCACCTGAGACAGTTAAAACTATGCTTTTCTTGACAAACAGCGCCATCTGTTGCATGTAAGAGCAACACACATGCTATACTAAATATGTTACAATTCCATTTTAATGTTTCTGATTGCATTGATAAATTGAATTTCATTGATTTTGATTGATTCTCTTTTTGATTTATTTTTTTGTGTGAATGCGTTGGAATTGAGCTTTGTTGTTTACCATACCGTTTATTTGTGAGTATAGTTAATTTTTTATTCTTTAATCTATATAAATAATAATGGAAATGTTCGTTTGTTCAAAATTGTTAATCTCCAAAAGTTTGCACCGATTTATTTGCAATTTTCACACCATGTTCCATTCGCATCCAGCCAGGTTTTATATACAAACTATATAGATATTACGTATGTAACAGTAAAAAAAAATGCTTTTTCTGAAAAACTGTGTTTTTTCACGTGAGAGAAATCTTCGAAACCTCTTTACTGATTGCTTCGAAATTTTAACACAACGTTGCATTCGAATAGGCGCGTATTTTTATATATCTACTATATACATACTTAACCTGTGTTAGGAAAAAACTATGTTTTTTTTAAAAAAACAGTTCCATCTGTTGGACGTAAGAGGAACACACGCTGTATTCTTCGAAAGTTCTTCACGATTGCGTTGAAATTTTGAAACAACGTTGCGTTCGAATAGGCGCGTCTTTTATATACATACTATATAGATGCCACACCTGCGACAGGTAAAACTATGCTTTTCTTGACAAACTTCGCCATTTGTTGCCTGTAAGAGCAACACACATGCTTTACTAAATACGTTACAATTCCATTTCAATATTTCTGACTGCATTGATAAATTGAATTTTCATAGATTTTGATTTATTTTCATTTTGATGTAATTATTTTGTGTGAATTGCATTGGAATTGAGCTGTGTTTTTACCATACCGTTCACTTCGTGGGTATAGTTAATTTTTATTTTTTTAATATTTTCATATAATTTTTTAACTGTTTTTCTTATATTTCAGTGATGGGAACATCAGATCACTTGATGTTCCCAATTATCTGATCTGAACTTCATACCATTTCGGAAGGCATCGGGAGAGGGAGTGGGGAATTGTGGGGATGACGAGGGGCCGGAAGTGAGAGATTGTGGGAAGGACGAGGAGACAAGGGAGGGGGTAATGGTGGGGAAGGACGAAGGGACGGGGGAGTTTGGGATGGTGGGGACGAGGGGTTGGGGGAACTGAGAATGGTAGGGAGGAAAAAGGTACAGGGGAGTGGGACATAGTGGGAAGGAAAAGAGGATGGTGGAGTTGGGAATGGTTGGGAGGCCGAGGAGAGAATGGTGGGGAGGACTGGGGGACAAGGATGGTTGCTGTGGCTCAGCAACGCACATGCTTTGCTGAGCCACAGCAACGCGTGGCCAGGTCCTGCTAATATATATATATATATATATATATATATATATATATATATATATATATATATATATATATATATATATATATATATATATATATGAATACGCATTTGTGTTCCTCACGTGTTGCCCCAAAAAATGAGGTGATTTGATAAAATGCTATGACCAAGATAACCATCCAGGTGCCGGCGGGGAAGTGGCTCAAATAGCTAAGGCTATCACTTCCTTATGTCTGGTCGTGATGGTCAAGTGGTTTAAGGCATCCCTGTAGATACTAGTTGCGTTGCTCCTGGGAGTATGGGTTCGAGTCACTTCTGGGGTGTGAGTTTTCATTCGCATATAGTCCTGGGGACCATTCAGGCTTGTTCATATATATATATATATATATATATATATATATATATATATATATGTTATACTCAAATTCTATGTCAGTTGGAACATAACCAATCACAGGCGAGTAGGCCTCTGACGTCATGCCAGACTCACAGTCACCAGCCATGCTTGCAGCAGGCTCAGTTCTCACTACAAACTCAGAGTAGGTGGACCTCGGCTGGCCAGATATAAACCTTGTTGCCTTAGTCAATAAATCTAAGAAGTGTCTACTGTGTCTACATTCAACCCGAACAAGGC
This sequence comes from Procambarus virginalis, assembly GCA_020271785.1. Classification (NCBI taxonomy): domain Eukaryota; kingdom Metazoa; phylum Arthropoda; class Malacostraca; order Decapoda; family Cambaridae; genus Procambarus; species Procambarus virginalis. The sequence continues at coordinate 13,712,822 of WNGS01005641.1, forward strand.
AACGAATACTGGTAGCAGCAGTGGGATCCAGATAAATTTTTTTTCTGGAAACGAAAACTCCAAGTTCCCACATCGTCACATGTGCAAGCCGCCCGCCGCCACTGCCACCTCCATATAGCCGCCATCCTGCCACCCACGCATCAGTTATTGTACCAGTCCGGGGTCCTGCTATCAGCCACTACTCTAGGCCGACGATTTCAAAAGTAAGGCGCAATATTTGCAAGAGAGAACGAAATTTCATCAGCGAAGGGGAGAGAAATTCGCGCCAGCCATGTTTTGAATCTCGCGTCCACGTGGGAACCACCTCCACCACCACCACCATCACCTAAGCTGACAGCATCAAGCTTTGTGAGTGTTCAAGCTGCTGCAATCGTCGTCAGTCACTATCGCATCAACTGATCATCGTATGAGTTGTATTGTTCCTTGAGAATAATTGGTGGACTGCAATTGTTTAACTAAGTGTCGCCACCAGCTCACACACCTCGCCACGTTGCCACATCGCCACCTCGCCACTGCTCACCATCGTCGCCAGCCCCTGCTACATCATTTGTGTGAACTTCAGCCTGGCACATTGTGTTTTCTCCACTGCGATCGTCGCGATATCGTCGTCTCAGAATTTATCTTCATGCTCCCAACATCAATGGGGTCTTCCGAGCTTCGCGCCACGGCCGCCGGGAGCGTTGCCCGTCGAACCAGCTTGTAAACACACCTCACATGTGCCTCTTCAAACGTCTCGTCGCCGTTTTTGGTATTGGCCACTGTTATTTTGCAAATCCTGCAGCCCTGAGTTAAGTAATTATGAGCTAAGATATCGTGTGCTATGTTTTAATGAGGTTTAACGTAAATATATCCACAATATCTCATGAATTAACCTTTCAGTGAATTGTTAAAAATTGGAGCCATATCAGTACTCCACTCTCCACAGTTTCCATGTGTGATTTCAACATTCCTGCTTCTCACAGTAATTTCATTGTGCATCAAATGTGTTGATAGTGCGTTATTAGCAAATTCAAAGTCAAAGGAAGTAAGAAATTCTTGTTATAGTAGCAGTTAAGGATTTGTACAATACAATTCTTTTTAATTCCTTCAGGCCTAAAACTGAAATTTATTTCTTCAACATTTCATATTATAATTTTTACCATAGCAGTTATATACATTCCTGTGTCCAGTTTATGTGCTACATCCATATTTCTTGCATTGCCACATGTTGTGTTGAATCTTTTTAATGAAATTTTGCAATTGCATTTTCCAGTTTTTATTCTAAATTGCTGTGCTTAGCCTGGGTTTAATTAATTTACATGCTTCTAATTCCAGCCATTTTTAATGAAAGATTGCAAATTTAATTTATAATTTTGCTTGTTCTTAATTATTTGTTGCCTAGCCCAATTTAATAATTTTATTTCTGCCATTTTTTCACTTTAGCCAAGTTGATATTTTTTTGAGTGTTTATTTTTGTGTATACTATTTCTGATGCCAGGTGCACTTAATTATAATCTGCGTTCAAATATTACTTCCACGGCTGTGACAATGCCTACCACTGTTGAAACCCCCTCAGACTTAACGGGAGCAGTTGTTCATCCCAATGGCCAATCAGCTCAGGAAATGGCTATTCCTCTTTTTGCTGGGGAATCCCGCTTATTAGAGTCCTGGTTTAGTAAGGTTGAAGCGAAAACTGTTGCACGTTTTTCTAAGCCTACTGATGCCGAATACTTGCCAATTGCACGGTCAGCTGTGGACACAACCATAGGTGATGCACGTTTCGTTGTTGACGAGAAAGCCATGGTTAGCCTCCAGTCTTGGCCTGAATTTAAGGATTTCTTTCGCCGTCGCTTTGTTAATAAAGGAGACCTTGACCCGTATAGGTTAGTCAAGAAAATTGCCAATGCCACCATGCAGCCTGGTGAATCGTTTAATGCGTTTACTAGCCGTCTAGATCAGTATCTGTATGCCTTAGTTTCTGCTATGAATAATTCGACTTGGTTAGATAAAGACAATAATCTGTCCCCTGAGGCTATGGCCAAGATGATAGCGTTTGGGACTGTAATGCATTTTGCTCCCGAGCATACTAAACCAATCGTTGAGCAACAAAATTTTGGTGTTAAACATGAAATTGGTGAAGTGTTTGAGGCTATTAACAATGCTGCCAATAAACTAGCTCCTCGAAGTGCTCAACTGTTGCCACTCTCTGATACTGTAAATGTAGTAACAAGCTCTCAGCACCCTCCCACAAACTCTCAAAACTCTCGGTCGCAGAACCGCACCCATGCTCGTAGCCCCCAGTCAAACTCGCCGCCTCATAAATTGCCGAAACGCCATAGTCCACAACCATCCACTCCCTCATGTTGGCATTGTGGTAAGAGTAACCACCTCGCAAGGGACTGTTGGTCCTCCCCTAGATCATCACCTCCTAGAAAATTCTCTCGGTCCCCTCGTCAATCTAATCATTCTAGGCTCCCATATTGCAAGTACCATAAGCTAGTTGGTCACCACACTGCGGATTGTAGAGCTAGGCAAAGGACATCCCTACCTCGTAACTCCCATGGTCAGTCTTGGCGAGGTGCACAGCGTCCAAGACATTATCAGAACTCTCGTAATTACAACTCCCGGCCCAGCTATAATGCAACTTCAAATTAAAATACTCGGTCACAGAATGCTGGAGTTCAGAAAGTTCACTCCATGTCGTCGGGAAACCCCCAAGGCCATCCGCTAACCAATTCAAGCTAGCCAATCCTAGTGCCCTCCCTGTGTATTCAGTAGCTACCCAAAATAGATTTGGACACTTGACAGAGGAGGACACTGACTCTAGACCAGTTGTAGATGTTGACGGAACCACAGTAAATTTGACCCAGACAAGACCCAGATATCCCAGACAACATAAGTCACAAGTAGTAACTTATCCAGTCTCTAGTGATGGTCCCCTTGTCTCAGCCATTGTACATGGTAGAGTTTTAAAAGTGTTTCTTGACTCAGGTGCAAAAATTAATATAGTCAAGCCCTCAGCTCTTAGAGACATTGAAAAGTAGTAGAGACATTACTACTACTTTAAAACAGTCACACATACCTTTTCTAAGTGGTATTTCAGGAAATAAAGTAAATGTTCAGGGTGAAATTGACCTCCCACTCAAGTTAAATGATGTCACATTGTCTATAACATGTTTAGTTGTTGACATTATTCATTTTCCTGGAGACATTCTCTTAGGTCTGTACACCATGATTTATGAAAATATTGCATTGTTTCCCCATCGTTGGAACATAAGTTTCAAAGACCACGTCATACCCTTGTGTAGCATATATCGACAGGGCTATGAGTTCAACCTTCAATTAGACTACGTTAATTTTGTTGACACCCGCCTTGCTAGCGTAGGTTTGTCAGATCATTGTCGTGTTAGCATACCCGAGAAAATGGGCACTCGATTGAAGCATCGTAGTTGTGCAGTTGTTAAGGAGAGTATCGGGACCTTCTGGAAGGGGACGCCCTAACGGATTCTCGTTGTCTTGCTCGCCTGGCAGCTTCCATCTCTGAAGTCAGCGGTTCCACGGCTACTGACACTGTGCTGCACTCTCATTCTCTCACCAGAATAAGACTTAAGGTTCAGGGAGTGCCTGAGTTGTCGGATGTGATTGCGGAAAGTGATACGTGTAAAGTGAATGGTACGTTTGTTGAACCCTCCTGGCACACAGTGCAGGATGGTACTGTTACATTATTTATTGCAAACACTAGTAATGCCGACATCCATCTCCAGTCTGGTACCCATGTTGTAGATTTTGCCCATACTCTCTCTCTCTCTTTCTCTCTCTTTCTTCTTTATCTCTCTCTCTCTCTATGTGTGTATTGTACGGTAAAGTGGTGGAGTGTTGATGTTCGGCAGTCCTCCAATGGCAGGTGTCAATGCCTGGACACACTTACAAAAAAAAGAGACTGCTTGCCTGTTTGTCTGGGGTAAGNAGTTGCTGTAAGGCTTCTGTGCTGGCTAGGGTTCGAAATCTCCTGGTGGGAAATGTTCTAAGGTTGTATAATCTCTCTCTTGCGTGTTTAGGCAAGTTGTGCATTAAGCATAGACACAGAGTTCTCCCATATTAACAGGAATTTGATGAAAGAACGTGAGTAATCCCTCACTATGCTCTAGCTGCCCTTGGGAGGTGGTGATCTTTGGAGATGAAATACTACGAAATTACCATCTCTTTTAAGGGTCTGAGCTGTGAGTGGGTTAAAGTGTACCAGTTATGCCAGTTGCTGTAAGGCTTCTGTGCTGGCTAGGGTTCGAATCTCCTAGTGGGAAAGTGTTGTAAGGTTGTATAATCTCTCTTGCATGTTTAGGCAAGTTGTGCATTAAGCATAGACACAGAGTTCTCCCATATTAGAACGAATTTGATGAAAACGTGAATAATCCCTCACTATTCTCTAGCTGCCCTTGGGAGGTGGTGATCTTTGGAGGTGAAATACTCCGAAATTACCATCTCTTTTAAGGGTCTGAGCTGTGTGGCAGTGGGTTAAAGCGTACCAGTTATGCCAGTTGCTGTAAGGCTTCTGTGCTGGCTAGGGTTCGAATCTCCTGGTGGGAAAGTGTTCTAAGGTTGTATAATCTCTCTTGCGTGTTTAGGCAAGTTGTGCATTAATATATATATATATATATATATATATAATATATATATATATATATATATATATATCTTCTATATATATATATATATATATATATATATATATATATATATATATATATAATATCTTCTATATATATATATATATATATATATATATATAATATAAAATCCATATATCTATCTATATTATATATATATATATATATATATATATATCTATATATATATATATATATATATATATATATATATTCTCTGCCAAAGAACAGGAGGAGGGCATGCAAGACACGGCGCGGTCAATGACATTATTAAGAGAAGCCTTACCACAGCCCGTTGTCCAGCAGAGAGGGAGCCCCGTTACCTAATGTCCCGCACTCTGATGAGCCTGTCGGTCGCCCAGATGGAATAACGGTGAACCCCTGGAAGAATGGTAGACAGTTGGTGTGGGACTACACTTGCGTTTCAACTTTAGCCAATACCTATGTTGACTTCAGTGCTACTCAAGCAGGAGGAGCTGCCAATCACCAGGATGCGGCCAAGTCACGTAAATACAGAGACCTTGAGCACCACTACAATTTTGTCACCATTGCCTCAGAGACACTTGGTGGCTGGGTAAAGTGCTGCTAGCTTTTTGAAGGTTGGGGTCTAAGCTAATCGAAACAACTAGAGACCCTAGAGCTGCCAGTTTTCTTTTTCAGCGCCTTAGTGTGGCAATCCAGAGAGGAAATGCTCACTGCATTCATGGTTCCTGCCCGCCATCTGAGGAGCTTGAGAGCTATTCAACTTGTGACAAGCAGCCTTGTACCCTGCATGTAATCATATTGTAACTTTTTTTGTGTAATGACATTTTCAAATAAAGTTAGATAAATATACACATACCAAAAGAATAGGGGTGGTAGGAGAAGAAAATATACAAAGTGTTCAGTGAGGATCCACAAGGTCTTCTCTGAGTACTCTTTATTTCTTCTCCGAGGCTATCGGTCCCTACACTTGCACCAGAGGTGGTACCCCTTCTAGGAGTATATATATATATATATATATATATATATTATATATATATATATAATATATATATATATATATATATATATATATATGCGAACAAGCCTGAATGGTCCCCAGGACTATATGCGAATGAAAACTCACACCCCAGAAGTGACTCGAACCCATACTCCCAGGAGCAACGCAACTGGTATGTACAAGACGCCTTAAACCACTTGACCATCACGACCGGACATAATGAGGTGATAGCCGAAGCTATTTGAACCACCTCACCGCCGGCACTCGGATGGTTATCTTGGGCATAGCATTTTACCAAATCACCTCATTCTTTGGGGCACACGTGAGGAACACAAATGCGAACAAGCCTGAATGGTCCCCAGGACTATATGCGAATGAAAACTCACACCCCAGAAGTGACTCGAACCCATACTCCCAGGAGCAACGCAACTGGTATGTACAAGACGCCTTAAACCACTTGACCATCACGACCGGACATAATGAGGTGATAGCCGAAGCTATTTGAACCACCTCACCGCCGGCACTCGGATGGTTATCTTGGGCATAGCATTTTACCAAATCACCTCATTCTTTGGGGCACACGTGAGGAACACAAATGCGAACAAGCCTGAATGGTCCCCAGGACTATATGCGAATGAAAACTCACACCCCAGAAGTGACTCGAACCCATACTCCCAGGAGCAACGCAACTGGTATGTACAAGACGCCTTAAACCACTTGACCATCACGACCGGACATAATGAGGTGATAGCCGAAGCTATTTGAACCACCTCACCGCCGGCACTCGGATGGTTATCTTGGGCATAGCATTTTACCAAATCACCTCATTCTTTGGGGCACACGTGAGGAACACAAATGCGAACAAGCCTGAATGGTCCCCAGGACTATATGCGAATGAAAACTCACACCCCAGAAGTGACTCGAACCCATACTCCCAGGAGCAACGCAACTGGTATGTACAAGACGCCTTAAACCACTTGACCATCACGACCGGACATAATGAGGTGATAGCCGAAGCTATTTGAACCACCTCACCGCCGGCACTCGGATGGTTATCTTGGGCATAGCATTTTACCAAATCACCTCATTCTTTGGGGCACACGTGAGGAACACAAATGCGAACAAGCCTGAATGGTCCCCAGGACTATATGCGAATGAAAACTCACACCCCAGAAGTGACTCGAACCCATACTCCCAGGAGCAACGCAACTGGTATGTACAAGACGCCTTAAACCACTTGACCATCACGACCGGACATAATGAGGTGATAGCCGAAGCTATTTGAACCACCTCACCGCCGGCACTCGGATGGTTATCTTGGGCATAGCATTTTACCAAATCACCTCATTCTTTGGGGCACACGTGAGGAACACAAATGCGAACAAGCCTGAATGGTCCCCAGGACTATATGCGAATGAAAACTCACACCCCAGAAGTGACTCGAACCCATACTCCCAGGAGCAACGCAACTGGTATGTACAAGACGCCTTAAACCACTTGACCATCACGACCGGACATAATGAGGTGATAGCCGAAGCTATTTGAACCACCTCACCGCCGGCACTCGGATGGTTATCTTGGGCATAGCATTTTACCAAATCACCTCATTCTTTGGGGCACACGTGAGGAACACAAATGCGAACAAGCCTGAATGGTCCCCAGGACTATATGCGAATGAAAACTCACACCCCAGAAGTGACTCGAACCCATACTCCCAGGAGCAACGCAACTGGTATGTACAAGACGCCTTAAACCACTTGACCATCACGACCGGACATAATGAGGTGATAGCCGAAGCTATTTGAACCACCTCACCGCCGGCACTCGGATGGTTATCTTGGGCATAGCATTTTACCAAATCACCTCATTCTTTGGGGCACACGTGAGGAACACAAATGCGAACAAGCCTGAATGGTCCCCAGGACTATATGCGAATGAAAACTCACACCCCAGAAGTGACTCGAACCCATACTCCCAGGAGCAACGCAACTGGTATGTACAAGACGCCTTAAACCACTTGACCATCACGACCGGACATAATGAGGTGATAGCCGAAGCTATTTGAACCACCTCACCGCCGGCACTCGGATGGTTATCTTGGGCATAGCATTTTACCAAATCACCTCATTCTTTGGGGCACACGTGAGGAACACAAATGCGAACAAGCCTGAATGGTCCCCAGGACTATATGCGAATGAAAACTCACACCCCAGAAGTGACTCGAACCCATACTCCCAGGAGCAACGCAACTGGTATGTACAAGACGCCTTAAACCACTTGACCATCACGACCGGACATAATGAGGTGATAGCCGAAGCTATTTGAACCACCTCACCGCCGGCACTCGGATGGTTATCTTGGGCATAGCATTTTACCAAATCACCTCATTCTTTGGGGCACACGTGAGGAACACAAATGCGAACAAGCCTGAATGGTCCCCAGGACTATATGCGAATGAAAACTCACACCCCAGAAGTGACTCGAACCCATACTCCCAGGAGCAACGCAACTGGTATGTACAAGACGCCTTAAACCACTTGACCATCACGACCGGACATAATGAGGTGATAGCCGAAGCTATTTGAACCACCTCACCGCCGGCACTCGGATGGTTATCTTGGGCATAGCATTTTACCAAATCACCTCATTCTTTGGGGCACACGTGAGGAACACAAATGCGAACAAGCCTGAATGGTCCCCAGGACTATATGCGAATGAAAACTCACACCCCAGAAGTGACTCGAACCCATACTCCCAGGAGCAACGCAACTGGTATGTACAAGACGCCTTAAACCACTTGACCATCACGACCGGACATAATGAGGTGATAGCCGAAGCTATTTGAACCACCTCACCGCCGGCACTCGGATGGTTATCTTGGGCATAGCATTTTACCAAATCACCTCATTCTTTGGGGCACACGTGAGGAACACAAATGCGAACAAGCCTGAATGGTCCCCAGGACTATATGCGAATGAAAACTCACACCCCAGAAGTGACTCGAACCCATACTCCCAGGAGCAACGCAACTGGTATGTACAAGACGCCTTAAACCACTTGACCATCACGACCGGACATAATGAGGTGATAGCCGAAGCTATTTGAACCACCTCACCGCCGGCACTCGGATGGTTATCTTGGGCATAGCATTTTACCAAATCACCTCATTCTTTGGGGCACACGTGAGGAACACAAATGCGAACAAGCCTGAATGGTCCCCAGGACTATATGCGAATGAAAACTCACACCCCAGAAGTGACTCGAACCCATACTCCCAGGAGCAACGCAACTGGTATGTACAAGACGCCTTAAACCACTTGACCATCACGACCGGACATAATGAGGTGATAGCCGAAGCTATTTGAACCACCTCACCGCCGGCACTCGGATGGTTATCTTGGGCATAGCATTTTACCAAATCACCTCATTCTTTGGGGCACACGTGAGGAACACAAATGCGAACAAGCCTGAATGGTCCCCAGGACTATATGCGAATGAAAACTCACACCCCAGAAGTGACTCGAACCCATACTCCCAGGAGCAACGCAACTGGTATGTACAAGACGCCTTAAACCACTTGACCATCACGACCGGACATAATGAGGTGATAGCCGAAGCTATTTGAACCACCTCACCGCCGGCACTCGGATGGTTATCTTGGGCATAGCATTTTACCAAATCACCTCATTCTTTGGGGCACACGTGAGGAACACAAATGCGAACAAGCCTGAATGGTCCCCAGGACTATATGCGAATGAAAACTCACACCCCAGAAGTGACTCGAACCCATACTCCCAGGAGCAACGCAACTGGTATGTACAAGACGCCTTAAACCACTTGACCATCACGACCGGACATAATGAGGTGATAGCCGAAGCTATTTGAACCACCTCACCGCCGGCACTCGGATGGTTATCTTGGGCATAGCATTTTACCAAATCACCTCATTCTTTGGGGCACACGTGAGGAACACAAATGCGAACAAGCCTGAATGGTCCCCAGGACTATATGCGAATGAAAACTCACACCCCAGAAGTGACTCGAACCCATACTCCCAGGAGCAACGCAACTGGTATGTACAAGACGCCTTAAACCACTTGACCATCACGACCGGACATAATGAGGTGATAGCCGAAGCTATTTGAACCACCTCACCGCCGGCACTCGGATGGTTATCTTGGGCATAGCATTTTACCAAATCACCTCATTCTTTGGGGCACACGTGAGGAACACAAATGCGAACAAGCCTGAATGGTCCCCAGGACTATATGCGAATGAAAACTCACACCCCAGAAGTGACTCGAACCCATACTCCCAGGAGCAACGCAACTGGTATGTACAAGACGCCTTAAACCACTTGACCATCACGACCGGACATAATGAGGTGATAGCCGAAGCTATTTGAACCACCTCACCGCCGGCACTCGGATGGTTATCTTGGGCATAGCATTTTACCAAATCACCTCATTCTTTGGGGCACACGTGAGGAACACAAATGCGAACAAGCCTGAATGGTCCCCAGGACTATATGCGAATGAAAACTCACACCCCAGAAGTGACTCGAACCCATACTCCCAGGAGCAACGCAACTGGTATGTACAAGACGCCTTAAACCACTTGACCATCACGACCGGACATAATGAGGTGATAGCCGAAGCTATTTGAACCACCTCACCGCCGGCACTCGGATGGTTATCTTGGGCATAGCATTTTACCAAATCACCTCATTCTTTGGGGCACACGTGAGGAACACAAATGCGAACAAGCCTGAATGGTCCCCAGGACTATATGCGAATGAAAACTCACACCCCAGAAGTGACTCGAACCCATACTCCCAGGAGCAACGCAACTGGTATGTACAAGACGCCTTAAACCACTTGACCATCACGACCGGACATAATGAGGTGATAGCCGAAGCTATTTGAACCACCTCACCGCCGGCACTCGGATGGTTATCTTGGGCATAGCATTTTACCAAATCACCTCATTCTTTGGGGCACACGTGAGGAACACAAATGCGAACAAGCCTGAATGGTCCCCAGGACTATATGCGAATGAAAACTCACACCCCAGAAGTGACTCGAACCCATACTCCCAGGAGCAACGCAACTGGTATGTACAAGACGCCTTAAACCACTTGACCATCACGACCGGACATAATGAGGTGATAGCCGAAGCTATTTGAACCACCTCACCGCCGGCACTCGGATGGTTATCTTGGGCATAGCATTTTACCAAATCACCTCATTCTTTGGGGCACACGTGAGGAACACAAATGCGAACAAGCCTGAATGGTCCCCAGGACTATATGCGAATGAAAACTCACACCCCAGAAGTGACTCGAACCCATACTCCCAGGAGCAACGCAACTGGTATGTACAGGGATGCCTTAAACCACTTGCCGGCTTCTCCACTTGCCGGCTTTGGTGCCGGCGGGGAAGTGCCTCAAATAGCCCAGGCTATCACTTCCTTATGTCCGGTCGTGATGGTCATGTGGTTTAAGGCATCCCTGTACATACCAGTTGCGTTGCTCCTGGGAGTATGAGTTCGAGTCACTTCTGGGGTGTGAGTTTTCATTCGCATATAGTCCTGGGGACCATTCAGGCTTGTTTGCATTTGTGTTCCTCACGTGTTGCCCCAAAAAATGAGGTGATTTGATAAAATGCTATGCCCAAGATAACCATCCAGGTGCCAGCAGGGAAGTGGCTCAAATAGCCCAGGCTATCACTTCCTTATGTCCGGTCGTGATGGTCAAGTGGTTTAAGGCATCCCTGTACATACTAGATACAACTGAAAACTCATTAAGGCGTCCCTGTACATACCAGTTGCGTTGCTCCTGGCAGTATGGGTTCGAGTCACTTCTGGGGTGTGAGTTTTCAGTTGTATCTAGTCCTGGGGACCATTCAGGCTTGTTTGCATTTGTGTTCCTCACGTGTTGCCCCAAAAATGAGGTGATTTGATAAAATGCTATGCCCAAGATTACCATCCGAGTGCCGGCGGGGAAGTGGTTCATATAGCTCCGGCTATCACTTCCTTATGTCCGGTCGTGATGGTCAAGCGGATTAAGGCGTCCCTGTACATACCAGTTGCGTTGCTCCTGGCAGTATGGGTTCGAGTCACTTCTGGGGTGTGAGTTTTCAGTTATATATATATATATATATATATATATATATATATATATATATATATATACGAGCAGGTTTTTATATACATACTCTATCGATGTCACGTCTGTGACGGGAAATAACATGGTTTTTTGAAAGAATGTCATGTGTTTTTCATATGAGGGAAATCTTTGAAACCTCTTTAGCGATTGCTTTGAAATTTTGACACAACGTTGCATTGGAATAGGCGATTGTTTTTATGTACCAACTATATACATGCCTCACCTGTGACAGGAAAAAAACAGGCGTTTTTTGAAAACGCGCCATCTGTAGGACGTAGGAGCAACACAGCCTTTAATCTCCGAAAGTTCTTCGCCGATTGCTCTGAAATTTTGACACAACGTTCCATTCGAATATGTGCGTGTTTTTGTATACTGCTATTTAGATGGCACACCTGTGGCAGGTGAAACATGCATTTTTTTAAACAGCACCATTTGTTGCACATAAGACCAACACAAGCTATTCAAAAATGTTACAATTCCATTTCAATGTTTCCAATTGCATTGAAAAATTAAATTTTAATAGATATTGATTTATTTTCATTTTGATTTAATTACATTGTGTGACAATGCGTTGGAATTGAGCTGTGTTGTGGGTATAGTTTATTTGCTTCATTTTTCATTTCGTTATTTTTTTAACTTTTCTTCTTATTTTTCAATGCAATTGGTCGTGGAATTGAGCTCTATCGATTGATCTGCTTTTGAATTGAAAAATATCGTTAGTATTTTTTGTTTTCTTTTGAAAACATGAAAATGGACAACACGTTTATTTCACAGCTGCAAAAGTGCAACAAACAGCTATGAATCCACCAGCTACAACGTTAACTGCTTTCTTCACGTTATGTCAAAATTACGGGTTTGTTAAAAAACAGATATCTTCGGAAGTGCCTACGTATTACACATGGAATGCCTGAAGAAAATCATTTGAACGACGTAAACGAGGAGAGCGAGTCGACGGACAACCTGGCACATTCAAATAAACTGCTATAGGTACACTGTACGCCGTGCATCCTAATCAGGATGACTGCTTCTTTCTTCACATGCTGTTGGTAAATGTGCCCGGTCCTACGTCTTTCCAGCAAATGAGAGCTGTCAACGGCGTAACAAAGGCCACTTCCTGTCGTTCATGTCAAGCTCTGAATTTATTGGAGAACGACCGACACTGGGACGTATGCATTAATGCCGCGACCAACACATCGCATCCAATTCAAATTCGTGCATTGTTTGTAATCATATTGACCACCGGCTCTCTTTCATCTCCAACAGAGTTATGGGAGAAATGAATGCACAATACCCCACAAAAAATCGCTCGAGGCTATTGATCGATCATTGCAAAATTTGTGTGGAAACATCAGACCATTTGGGAACACAATAATATTGCTTGCAGGAGATTTCAGGCAAACATTACCTGTAATTCCTCGATCGACACCAGAGGTTGAAATAAATACTTGCTTTAAATACTTTACTTTGTGGCCCACGTATAGACTTTAAAATTAACTCCAAATATGCGTGTTCAGCTGCAAAAGGATCCATCAGCTGAGATATTCTCACATCAATTTCTGGAAATTGAGAAGGTAAACGAGACGGTTGATCTCACCTCAGGATGATTTTCATTGCCACATAACTTCTGCAATTTAGTGACGTCAAAAGAAGAATTGGTTAAAAAAGTATTTCCCAATATTCAAACCAATTATAAGACTCATGATTGGCTGAGTGATCTAGCTATTCTTGCAGCCAAGAACAAAGACGTCTATGACTTTAATAAGATTATTCTCTCTAACATACAAAGCGAGGCAGTCACATACAAATCGGTCGATACTGTTAGAAAGCAGATGAAGCGGTTTTATCCAACAATTTTTTTTATTCACTCATATCTGCCAGGGATACCATCACACATACGGCAATTGAAAATCACGTTGCCAGTTATTATGTTGTGAACTATCAATTTCAATCAGCCAAAACTTTGCAACGCCACACGCCTTGCAGTAAAAAATAATCAGCGACGTCGTCGAAACAACAATCTTGACAGGAGCTTTCAAAGGGAAGATGTCCACATCCACCATTCCTATGATTCCAACAGATATGCCAATTTCAATTTTTAGAGATTGTAATTTCCAATTCGATTGGCGTT